>QYTT01095688.1:14929-35129 GCA_006980735.1 Dasypogon diadema
TTATCCGAAACGGGATTTGATAACCAAGATTGTTAAGATGACCTGGTTTCTCTCGAAGGAAAAGAACGATCAGAAGATCTCTGATCACATGTAAAACTGTCTAAACACCTTACAAGATTGATATTTACGGATAGGCTTACTCGTTAAACTAGAAAAAGCAATAATAGTTCATTTAACAAAAAGGAGAAAACCTACTCTGAAAGTTACTACCTTAGGGAGAACGATTGCAAAATTCTCATAAGAAGTCAATCATCTTAGCTTAGGATTACCTAGAACCCTCATTTAAAAAAGGTACTAAATAAAGATACAGTAACCTTGTGGAGGTGCAAATGGCTTTGCTATAACTTGGGGGTTTAAGTCAAAGATGATATTGTGCTTATGGTCACTTACGCTGCACTGCTATAATGTCCAAACATACGGATCTTCTACCATTACATCTCCATGGAAAATGAGAGGAGATACTATCTGCCATCAGACTACAAAGAGTAAATCTCCTAATCCTGAACTTCACAGATCCACACCCAATTAATATGAAAGAGTTTGAAAAAGAACCCGCGTCCAATTCTTTGTTGGATCTCATGCCAAGAAGATACAACTTTTACTTACCAGAAAACATAATTCTAAACGACCGACAGGTATGGCATTCTGGTGACCTGACCTTCTAAGGGGATCCCTTGACATAGGGATTTGTGGTCCAACTCACAGGACCTCGAAATCCTTCGGTGCTGCCCTAAACATTTTCCAAGCAGGGATCCTGGACGAGCTATTCCATATATAAAAAAATATCATGTGCCAGTAGAGCCGTCAGGAAACAACGGGAAATAACAATTATTTCCCAGTATTTCTGGTGAGGTGTGCTTTTGGACCTTACAACTAGATAGGCTTGAATATGCTCTTACCAAATATTTCAATGAATTTTCCACCAACGGATCAGATTCCGTTCTTATGAATGGAAATTTTCATACAATAAAAATAATGCGTACAAATTCAAATATTACTATAGCCTAAAAACTTTTTCCTACTATAAGAAGCCCAACTTGAAAGAAATTGGAAATAGCCATGAATCAGATACACTAAAATTCCAGAACTGTCGCCTCTGCCGTATTTCAAAGCCAGAGGAGGTGTAGTTAGTTGAGTAAAGAAAAGTAGGTCAATGTTGACGAATTTATTGAGTTTTTTTCACAAGCAGTCTCCTAAGGAAGGATTTACAACCCTACATGACCAGTATTTAATTAAATCCTAGTCATAACTCAAAAATTCAAATGTAACCCCGTAGAAGACTAGAGAAAATATGAACCGCCAACGAACCATTTACATTCCTCTACTACTACTCCTACAAATCGTCAGAAGAAACCATGTCAGAAGATTCCCTGATAAAGGAGCTAATGATGCTTCAAAACGTGACAGCATTCCCTTTCGGAGGAAACATCTAATGAATAGCCAGCCTCCGACATAATTTAATGCTAGAAATAAGCACATAAACTCAGTTATTACGGAAGAGCTCATAATTTGATAATATGCGCCCTGTTAGCTGCCTACATAAGTACCAAATCGATACAGCCCTCAGCATCAATTAGGCCCAGAGTCACGACGTATGCGATAAATTCCTCCTTGGATTTATGAAGGAGATTTAATTTATGCCAAGACACATTTGGATTGATTTCCTGTCAGAGTTTGTCAGTACTTCGGGTCGAAATTGGTGAGTTGTGGATTAATTCAACTATTCACATTATAAAGTTTGTGGAAATGTCAGATGATGCCACCGTTGGGCAATTGGGAGTACTTCGAAGAGGATCCATAAAAATGGTAATTTATCTAAAATTCCTGGAGAGATGGAACTGGAGAAAAACTCGTTACAAACTTCGATTATTTAAAATCATTTCCAGAAGATCAACTTTCATGAGAGTCGACTTATTATTATTGGAGAGGACCAAGGCATTGCAATCAAAATATTGAAGAAATTTCTTAATTATCCAGAAAACCCACTCAATTATTTGTTTTCAGTAGAACAAACTTGACTAACAGAGTAATAAGATGGCTACAGGTATAGAGTGTTGTGTTGTAGATTCGATATAGTGGGCGGCTGTAGTTAAAAGCTCAATGGAAACGATGTCAGCCTGAAATCAAAAGACCCCATTCCTGGCAGTGGTATCTGTTCGGAATGGGGTTAAATATCAATCTGAACAAAACAGTATTGCTGCATTTTAGGGTGAGCAAAAAGGGCAGAATAGCTTTTCGGTTTCAAATAACTTGGGGTGAAAATCCCATTTGCCGGAGAAATAGCTTGGGGTGGATTTTGATCTAAGATGGGAAAAATATAAAGCAGAAAATTTTAAAAGAATGGGAAGTGAAATATTTCATTCTGGTTATAAAAGCATTATTTGTCACTATGGATAGGCATCAAAGTACCATATTCTCACATTTACCCTAGTGAACCTCGTACATCTTTATGTGATTCATTTCAGCTGATTGATGCTAGAAATGGATTTTAGTAAAAAAGAAAAAGATAACAGGGGTGTTGTACTATTGCTGTGGTTCATATATTTCACTTTCCCCTTGTTCTGCATAAACAGGCTTTTGAAGGAAATAAGGTCCTCAAACTCATTTACAAGGAAAGGATATGATCCCTTATCAGCACTAGGAAACATCGACTCACAATTTACTGCTTTCGTTCTCTTATCAGTATTTCTATGGTCATTAATATAAGGAAATTTATAGCTTTATTTTTGGTAATGATATATGTGTACATATATCTTTACACAATACTTAAGCTGTGTCATGGATTTTTGATAGGATGTGGTATATTTTGTTAGCAAAACTGTAAGCTATTGATCTCGACTGAATTTTTTAGGAATAGAATGAACTCTGCTTTCCATTTTATGCTCGAAGGAATCCTTTTAATATTAATATTGTTGTTCCTCATAGCTCCCTTTGCCGTTCGACACTTTTTTTCATTTGATGTAGATTCAGACGTTTATAAAAAAGCCTTAACAATAAATTTAAATTATAGTTTTGTGACATAGCCATGTTTCTGAAGAAATCTCTTGGGAAAACAGAAAAAACCCTCTGATAACCATTTAACTAACATCGTTCCTTTTTCCCGCCTCCTATTTTCCTGAAATTTTGTTATGTTATAGGGAGCCAAAAACTAAGCGCTATGAAGTGAATTTCCAAAATATCAACTTCATTTGATAAGAGGCGTTCCAGTCTAAAAAACGAACAAAACTCACATACCCTTCCCTTAGCAAAAAACTATCATACAACTATCGCGAAACTGAAACTTATCTATCGCTTCAGTTTCGCGATTTTGGGTCCATTGATTTTATTGCCCCTCTTGGTGAGTGCGATAGTTGGCCTTGTGATAGTATTTACCACTGTAATGATATTAATAAAAAAATTGCAATTAATTTTTTAATGAACTGATGGTACATCTCTTCGATAAGTAAGTGCCCGTTAAAACCGTGCGTAAATTTTCTCATGAACCTGTTTGGTTGACCAGTGATATAAAGCGGTTAACGGGGACTGGGGACATGTTACTGCAGCGTTGGAAACGAAACAGAACATACGATAATCGCTCACTCTTTGTTCAACAGTGTAATTTGGTTACAAGGAGTATTGCACTTGCCAAGAGACGCCATTATAATATCTTGATAAACGCTTCTAATTCTAAAGCATTATATGGTCTGAGTTAAGGAAATGTGGTATTATTTCATCAGATCGAAATAACAACCTTAAGTTTGAAATATCTCCAGATACTTTCAACTCCTTCTTTAGCTCGTTCATGACGGCTCCGAATGGACTGACAAATTGTAGGGGCCATAATACTCCTGATACATTATATTTTCGGGTAGTGTTTTGGGACGAAATTCTATTGCCTGTTGGCTCTATAAGGTCTGATGCAATGGAGTTGGATTTTTATAATACACGTTTTGTAATATTGATGTTATCCCACATTCTACCATATCTGGCTCATATTATTTTAATTTAACTACTAATTTTATTTTAACTACTCCACATTACTTGATGTATGAAAATCTGCAAAAGTAATTCCTGTACCAAAAACGGCCACGGCAGGACTACCCTCTGATTTTAGACCTATTAGTATTTTACTATTCATCTCAAAGGTCCTTGATAGGCCGCTTCATCAACCGAAGTGGTTTCCAAAGGGGCTTTGCTCAAGTTAATTGACCACATAACAAATAATAAAATAATATGGACCTAGAAAGAGCAACCGTCCTTGTGTTGTTAGATTTTTCTAGAGCGTTCACTCGGTTAACCACGAAGTTTTACTAAATAAATTATATCCCAAATTTGGCTTTATCTCCGCATCTGTTTCTTTAATTATAAATTACATCACTAATCAGTCCCAATGCGTCTTGGACCTCTGCTGTACATTGACGATTTGAATACGTTGAATTTGAATTCTAATATACTTAAGTACGCAGATGATGTACAACTATAGCACTCAACGCCAAAGAATGAAATATATGATAGTATATATGAGATCAATTCAGATTTAAGACGAATAAGTGAATCGGCTTCGTGCAATAACCTTACCCTTAATCCCAAAAAGGCGTAATCTATAGAGTTATATAGAAAGAATATTGATACTTCTGATTTTCCATCGATCAATCTAGATGGAACTGTTGTGCCTTTTCTGGACAAAGTTACGAACCTGGGCGTGATATTTAACACCACATTGATTTGGTCTCGAAAATATTTGCAATTCTTAGACAGCGGTGGACTTCTATTATACCACTAATTAATTATTGTGACTGTGTGTTTAAAACTCCGGAAGGACTTTAATGCGTGTATCGCCTGCAACGATTTGATCGAATTTCACCTTTTGCTAAAAAAAATTTCGGGCGAACATTTGGATTTTCGTAAATGCGTCTATATGTTTAAAATAATTAGTAAGAAACTGTATTGCTTTAGGCTGGATGATATTGACCAAACATTGGTCCTGAAAACCATCAAATTTCGCTTTTTAGTCGAATCAGACCAAAAATGACAAAATTCGTCCGTTATATTAAATTCGCCATTTTGAATCCATAATTTTGAACCATCAGTTCATAACCCACGTCCCCGAAAACCCCAAGATGTCGATTTTGAGTCGAATCGGACCATAAATAACAAAATTCGTCCGTCATATTGGCGCCTCCATTTGGAATTTTGTAAAAGTGCTAAAATGCATTGTCACCGAAACCATATATGCGTGCCAATTTTCAAGTTGATCGGATATGTGGAAGTAGGTCATTTTTGCATCACAAGATTTTGGCGACACATCCTTGCAGACAGGGTAAGTTAAACAAAAGCTTTTAAAAAGAAAACATTTGCACCTTAGAGAAACTTGAAGTCTAAAAACGTAGTAATATATTCTTTATAAGATTTTCTTTGCAAAACTAATGTTTCACCCCTAGCACATAATACCAGAGTATCACCGCGATATTTAGCAAGAGATCAAATTCTCCAACATTTTCTGCGTTCCAACTTCTTTGACACCACCAGCACTTTTCATAGATTTATCAGCCATCAACGTTGTAGCAAATGACTGACCTACTTTACAACAACAATGTCTTTTATTCCCAGGAAAAATTTAAGGCGACAATTCTAGAGCTCCACCATAAGCGTGCTATCCTCTGTTTTTCTTTTAATCACCTTAATTCAACTTGGAAGATAAGTACACGTGCTTTTCTGTCCTCTGTTCCCATCATCCTAAAAACCAATTAAATCAGGAGATTCTGTTCTTACGGAGACGTGTATCTATAAAATGAGAGGACTTTTATTGAGGTAAATTGTGAATGGGTTGCAAGAAATACAAAAGCCAAAGTGCTATTTTAGCGGAGTACATCCATATTTTATGTCTTTGGGATTTCGGTCCTATAATGGCACCACAAAAGATGGTTGGGTATATACATTCATTTTAATATCCTTAAGCAATTCTGTAATAATACACTGTCTTGGCAGTAACGTAACATTTTTATTATTATGCCCAACTCGAGAGTTGTCCTACCGAGGGTATTAAAATTTTTATTTGTATCTGAATAGATTTTGTACAAAATTTACTTACATAATACGATGCAAGATACTCCCGACCTACCACAACTATCAACGATCTCCTTCATTGTTAACTACACACCCGGACCCCCTATACATATATAATCTCACACAGCTATTCCTGCAACATTACAAGTTGTTACTAAAAACAAATCCTATTTTATTTTCTTTCAGATTATTCGAAGAACACGCCGATCTTCTGTACATGTTCTCAAAGTTTAAGGAATTAAAAACGAAAGAAGAACAGGCGACATCAGAGGAGCTGGCGGAGCACGCGAACAAAGTAATGGAAACATTAGACGAGGGCATTAGAGGACTAGATGACTTAGATACATTTTTTGAATTTCTACATCAAATTGGTGCTTCCCATCGAAGAATTCCAGGATTTAAAAAGGACTATTTTTGGGTATGTGTTTTTCGTTCTTTTAAAAATCTAAAAGCCCTCTACGCATCTCGAAATTAAATGGAAAAATTTTATTTTCACATTAAAGAGCTTTTCACACATCCCCGCGGTAATATCTTTGGGAATATAATATATATGTATATACATGGTGTAATTATTCAACCGCAATGATAACTCATCTGTGAAAATTCTCCCTGTTAATAAAAATGATAAAGCTTACGGAAAAGGCAATTTCAATTAAATGTGTTTACATATTTCCCATGCATCTGATACTTCCCACTTTATGCCCAGTGGTTTTCTGTGGCACTGAATAATAAATGATATCATTTAATATTAATGTTCACATTTCGAATTTATTTTCCTCCATTGTATCACTGCCGATGGGCAGTAAATTTTATTGTCCAAATTTTAATTGAATAATTATTGTAATATTGTGGTTAGCGGCCTCAAAACCAATACAAATGAATTCCTGTGATTCATCAAGCCAGAACATAATCCCATAGGCATTCATTCCGTCCAGGAGGTAATTAAGCTGAAGATTATTAATGTATTAAGAATGATTATTTGAAAAATTAAATACCCATTTGGTAATTAATCAATTCAACTTTATGTGCTTGAAAGCCTGTTTTCAAGTACCTATATTTTGAGAGCAGGTCAACATTATATATTTGAGTAGCTTTGTACGTGTCATAATTTGAAATCAATATTAATTTATTCATTTATGAAGGTAAAAGAAAACACCTGCTCAGTACAGTGTCCTGCTGTTAATTACAAATAGCAGCCTGTGATAATCATTTCTATAAAAATCTTCTATGGAGGAAGGAATAAAATTCGTATATTCGATAAGCAAGTATTATAAAGATGAATGAACAATGAGTGAAAAGTGCGTGTACTGTAGTATTTCTTTAAACTTAAGCAAACTAGTTAAGGTATATACTGGGGGAGTTACTGCAGCATTCATATACAGGCAGCCCTTATACATACCGTTACATACCCACTAACCCATGCCGGGGTGTCCGAGTGGTCTGAACTGCACGCCTGCAGATTTTATCCTCGGTGGACGTGGGTTCGAATCCAAGCCACAATTTATTTGGGCCACAAATTGTGGCTTACTTGCAACATTTTTCAGGTTAAAATTTCCCAATCTCCTCTTCCCTAATCCCCCTCCGTACAAGCCGTGCTGTGTGCATTATATAGTTTTCCTTTGAGCTTAGGCAATACTTTTTAAAACAAAAAGAAATACGAAATTCCTAAACACTCCCATTTTCGGAAAAATAAACTAATACTGTATAAAAAAAACTATATGAAATTTTACAAGATTCGTATATTTATTTGTTGCCGCTCTGGCTAAACCTCTCTGTTAGTTAATAACATTTTTCTTTACTAATAAATTTTTAGGTATCTTGTATGCATGATAAAGGAAAAATATGTAGGATACATATCCTAAATGGGAAGTAAAACGCAATGTTGTGAAAGATTTATCTAGAATTCAGAACATTTCAACAGCAATATCGGCTCGGCTATCGTATAAATTTGCGAATAAAGCTATTCGTCATAAGAGATACTTTTGCGGTGCGACCAAACCCCAGTTAATAACCTACGATGCTATAAATTGCCTTGGGGGCGGGAAGAAAAATGGGGATGGGGATGGGAAAGGGAGGGAGGGATTAGGAAGTCGAGTGACTTCATTCTAGTAAACAACTAATAGCTATAGTCAATCGGCAAAACAGAAGATGGTAGTCTGTTCCACATTCCTATAGTTCTGCTAAAAAAGGACTCTCAGAATTTCACTGTGCTAGGTTTTGTTTCGAGGACAGAAGGGTAATCTAAAAGGAATCTAAAGAAGATGGGTAAAAATAACCCGTCATGTTTAAATTGCTTGTGGTATTATAACTACGCATGCGACGTTGCCGCTCTTCTCAGTAACTGGAGGCGTTAACTTTCTTTAATAAAAAAATAGCTATAAGCAAAATTTTCTATTTTTTCATAAATACAATGAAATACCTGGAGTTGAATAAGTGAGTAAATGATGACCCCAACCCCACGTCCTTCTAACAAATTTCCATCCCAATGACACCGGGTTAAAGTAGTTACAGAACAGAGTTCAAAGAGGAAGATTGCGTCTGTATTTTTGAGAGTCGATTTTAAACTTAACCGCCTCGTCTACCATGAGTTTCAAAGTTTGCCTTGGACTTTTTCCAAAACAGACAATGCAATACGTCCTGCCCCTGCCCAGATGTATGAATTAAATACAAGGTAATATGTAATATCAGCCTTATTCATGAGTGTTGGGCCAGATAGGTTAAGATATTTCTTGCACAGATACAGAAAGCCAATGCAGATGTGATTCATCCAACTGAATCTCAGTTGGATACTTGAATGTCTAAATCTAAATAAATGTTCAAGTTAGAAGAATCCGGATTACCACAATGACGAGGAGAGATTGAGAGGCGTTCACGATGCTTCTGAGAGAAATCAGACAGCTTTGGATTAAACGCGAGACGGTTAACCCAGCTCCAGGTGAGAATTTCAATGATTTCGCCATTGAGGAATCCAACCACACGTGTAGTATATCCGTGGGAGTCAGTAACTGATTCAAACAAGTACGCAAAGTTACTGTCATCTGCAAAATTGTAAATCGGATTGGAGGTATATGATAAGAGGCCGTTAATGAAATATAAAAAGAGAGTGGGGAACATTACAGAACCTCGCGGTACGCCAACATTGATATTAATAGCGTTGGAAATGAAACTTCCCATGGTAGCATGGATGGAGCGATCAGAAAGAAAACTTCCAATTTACGTACGAGAAAAGGTGCCAAGATCAAATGCTGGGAGTTCAGCTAAAATATCAAAATACCAGATTCTGTCGAAGGCCTTGTAAATGTCAAACACAACCCCTGACTCTATAAATCTATGGAAACAGTTATGCCAATACTCGGTAAAGAAGATCATCAGATCATCAGTTGAAGGTATCTGCTCCAAACTGGGTGCGACTGGTCCACCCACACTGCCAACTTCCTATTTCGCCATTGCGTCTTGCCTTTGAAAGTTTAATTGTTATTAAAAAAAAAACTGCCAATTCAAAGTTTTTGCAAAACTTATCGGGTATTTATTACGTAATTATGCGTCGAATGAAATTGGTCCGGAATCGAAATCATCTTTTGTTCTCGAGATATTCGAGAGGAAATAAAGTTCACGAACGTGCCAACGAACGTACATAATACACGCACACACAGACATCTCTCTAAAAGGTATGGATTCGTACTATAGGTATCTCGAAAGGAGGAGATATGTCGAAATTTTCAATTCGAAAAATCGGACCCATTACAATAACTCCGAATGTGTATTTAGCACGTTTTAAGCCTACATCCAAAATTTGTAAGATACGTATATTTCATCTTGCGTTAGTTGAAAGGTATGTATGTATTCTGAGTTCAGTACTTGCTTTTTTACAAACGCAAATTTTCAAGATTTACTTATGAAATTATAATAGATTTTCTAAAGCGTATCACCAATCTAAAATAATTTCAATCTTAAATATACCTAGTAAAATGGGGGGACAAGATTCGACAAGGGATGTGAAATAGAAAAATAAAAGATATTATAGAGAATAACTTGAAACATTAACTCGTGGAACAAAACTAGGATTCTGCAGAGCATGAAAGGCATCTTATGGTAAGCGGACCAGAAAATATTGCCAAAAGTTATTGGAAATATGGAAGAAAATGACTGAATAAACGACAGCAGTCATTTTTCTGGGATACAAAAAGAACTAGATTGAAGTTGTTAACATGTTTATATTTGAATTTAATGATAAGCATAGAAAATTTCCTCAGCAATTAAGTATCATATTTCAAGTCCTTTTGAACTGTATATAATTTTTAGCACAAAAGCGCCTTGACAATAACAAAGTTTCGATAATTTTCCAAATTAACTGATAAAAGGAATAGGGCAATACAGCTTATTGAAATGTTTTATATGAACTGATATTGTGTAAATGTAATTAGGAATTAATTTTTACAGGATTGGAAGATTCCCTTCCTCGCCTGAGTGCTGTAGACTGTGAGGTATTTATTGCTTGCAATACAGAGTGAGGGAAAACGGAAGGTCTCAGGCGAGGCATCGATGGGCAAAAATTCGTGGAAAAGCGTTCACGTTTGCCTTAGGAGCTGAACAGTCTTTCTGTTATTACTTGGTCGATGGTATTGTTTTTACTTCTACAAGTTATTATAAAAAATAATAAATAAGACACTTTGAAAACGAATGTACACATAATTAAATTAAATAATTTCCACAGGATGGTTTCCATATGTTTAAAAAAAAAACAATGACTTGCTTTTCCCCACTCAGCTGTTCATTACACCATGCAAATATATTTTACAGCTTAAAATAAATCTCTCTGAATGAAGTTTTTAAAAAAGGCTTCCTTTCAGCCGGAGGTTATGGGTTAAGCCTTTTACAAATGAACCTAAAATCAAGAGCTCTTCAGGATGAGGTACCTTAACAATTCTGCCAGAAACATAGACCCTAAAGTTAATTGACTAAGAGCACTCCACTCTTTCGGACTAAATTTGCTCCCTTTTTAGCTCCCATGTCTAAGTAAATACCCAAAAGCAGAAAATTGTTACCTCCTTTTTAGCTTTTTAGTAAATCTCTACGAAATGAGTTCCTTTCTCTATGACATCTTTCGCTTTCTACGGAAAATAACTTGAAGTTTGCTGTTAATGTCCACCTGCACAAGATGAGCTTTGTTTTCTATTAAAGCAAAAAACTGTTAAAAGTTTTCAGATTGTTGACACCGATTCCGCCACAGGCAATTATTGTTGCTAGTTTTTCATTACCACCGGACTGGACTGTTTATGTGAAAAGTCAAACATTTGGCCAAAATCACTTTTGTTGTTTTGTTCTTTGACGTAAGAACGTGCCTGGTACATGTTTACAGGGAATTACTAAATAAAGGTCACATCAAACATTAAAACGTAATTGGGGAGGGTTTCAGTTCACTTGTGACAACTGACAATATGTCAAGTGTCCTTGGGAACGGACGTCTGCTCTTCAATATTAATATAACAAACTGCTACTGCTACCGAACAGCATGCGATGGATAGCTCCACATGTGCGAAATGAGTTCCAACCCTTATATAAATTTCTGGGATTATTATTGGCGTAGTAGCATTTCCGTGTCAACTTGGTCTTGAGTTGCTCTTGAGCAAGATAGCGAAATTGCTCAATTTGTATTCGGCGCCGAATCTACATTTAATGGAAACGGTTTTTTCATATTATTATTATCATAGTATGTCATTAGTAGGCTTACTTTGCGTTTATGGAACTCGACATTTTTGTAGAAAACCTCTGAAGAAGCTTTCACATTCTGTTTATGAATGGCCACCCATAGTAAATTATTTGGTCATTCTGTGGTATACAGGATGTATCACATATCTTTTAACCACAATGAGTGGGGCAAAAAATCTAACCTAGAGAATAGGGCGTGGATGGGCCGAATTCTGTGGACGGATGAATGGCAATTAACCAGGGATGGTATCACAAACTTCCAAAACTTGCATTCTGGTGACATTGTGAAAACAAAATTCGGTGAAAAATTTCCTGCGCGCTGAACTGGACTGATTCCTTGGCCTGCTAGATTTCCAGACCTAACTTCATTGGACTTTTTCTTGTGAGGACCAATGAAGGATCAAGTTAATTCAAGGCCTGTTAACACCAAAGAGGAAATGGTTAGCAGGATTGGAACTGCTGAGACCAAAATACGAGATAGACTGTCTACAATGGACCTAAAACAAAACTGGGAATTAGAAGGAGGTTGCTAATATGCATCGAAAGTAGTGGAGGACATATCGAATAACTTTTGTAACGTAGGTATTAACATTAACTTTCATAAAAAATATTTGTGAGTTAATTTGGGTTTAATTTCTTTAAAGTACAGATTTTTATAATATTCCGCAAAAGGTTTTCTTCGAATAAATTTGTAAATCCTTTCCTTAGCTAGACATGTTGTAGCTTTGTGGAAAGCTAATAAGATTGGCAACTTAATAAAAATAAAACAAGCGTATGTTAATTATATGAATTTTTGAAAAAATTTGAAGAAAACATGCACTTTGGGAAAATGCAAAACAATTTTTTTTTTAATTTCGCGATATAATGCACCTACAATGTGGGTGGCAGATCAACATTGTTGACAATTTTGGAAAAGACATTGGTACAGTGTTTTTTTGAAGTGAGTTTGGTGTCGCTCCGTTGAATATATCAAAAGATAAAAACAAAAAATGTACGATAAGTTGTCGTACGATAAATTATCGTGCGATTTCTAATGGAGCATACCATAGCATCTTTTGCTGTCGTTCGGTCGTGCTTTGTTTTGCCAAGACTTTTGTGTCGCATGGGTTTAGATCGCATTGTGTACAAGAAATCAGTTTAAGTGCATGTATGTTGCTGCACCTGCGATTCTGATAACTAATCTGACTACGATCTTGTCGAAACGTGTGCAAACAGCCTAAGTGTTTATTGGTAGTTTAATGGTTTACTAATAATATACAAAGAAAAGATGAATATTGGCTCTTACAATTTCAAAGTCTACTTATAAGTTATGTCTTTCAAGGGTTCTCCAACTCCAGCTTCAATGCATTGCAAACAATTCTGGAGTGGATTTGTGAATATCAACACTACCTGCTATATATATATATATATATATATTAATTGCCGAATCCTTAACACAAATTACGCCCACCAGCCATACTCCCATGGTTTTTGTACTTGCTCGCAGGAATCCTAAATCCTTTTGATCAGAGAATACATTGATTTTTGTGACAAAGCAGTTATTTATTATGTCTGCAGAACATACCAGAGTGGCATCCACTCTAACTTTATTCCTATCATAATCCCCAAAGAAATAAGATCCAGCTACGCTGGATGAACTACACAAAGATTGCTGATTAAATTTCGTGGGGATTTTCAGCTGCTAACTGGACTTAATTCTTCTTTTTGACCGCAATATCCAGCTTAATCAGAACAGAATAATTTGTCCAACATTTTAAGGTGTTTTGGAACTGATTTAGTACAGTTGAACAACTTTTAACTCTTTGTTGTTTAGATTAACTTATTAAGGGCTGTATTATCTCAACTTTATAGGGCTGGAAATATAACTCCCTGAGTGAAATATTTCTATTTCTAAAAAGAATCTTCTTCTTTGAACTTCAATATAAAGATATTAGGTTATTTCATATAAAATGTCTGATTTTATTAAAAGAAGATGTCGGACCATTGAATCAAATGGAAGTTATTAATCGAAATAAGTCACATTTGATTCGATAGTTTATTACCAATGGGTTGTAAGGGCAATTATCTCTATTGTGCAAAAATCTGGGCTTTGGAAGCGGCGGTAATCTGTTGGAAAAAGGTCAGGTGAATGTGGTGACTGAAGCAAACTTTTATATTCTAATCAACCCAGGTTTTGCATCATCGTTTGTCCGTCTTATGACCGTCCATTATCGGGCGCAAAACTGACTAAAATTGGCTGACAGAATTTATGCTCCGCACCGCCTCTGCGTCACTAGATCCCTTTCTATACTTAAACAGAAAAAGGACACGCAAAGCTCTCCTAGAGATCATTCTTTTGGCAGAAAAAAGGGAGATATATAAACCATAGAAAAAAAAGAAAATACTGCTCACAGATTTTACATTATTGTAGAACAGTTTGAGTTGGGTGTTGGCTTCCTGCGTCTTGACATCTTTTTACGTACCTTCATTCTGAGTAAGAATGCTGTCAATATAACAAAGACTAGAGACTTTGAAAGATCCTATCCAAACTGGATTCTCCGTAAAGTATTGTTTAGAAGTACCGCAGTTATGCCATTGGGTGCAAGGTGTTTAACACTTGGTCAAGTTCATTTATCCTCTGAAAAAAATATTGCCCATATATACTTCAGATCGCGGAAATATTCTCAAGCCTCCACAATCCCATTGCCTGCCACCATAATAAATCGCAGTAGACTGGACATCATTTAACGCCAGCAGAAAAGTATCGGAGTAAGAATAGAGCCTTATTTGACGCCACTTTTTGTTTTGAACGAGTTGAAGAGCTTGGCTTTATGAATAAAACGACATGCCAAGCACTCGCAAAATGCTTATTTATTTCTATTAAATTAGTTGCAGAAAATAGGAACACTTTTGGATTCCCCTCTCATTTCTTCAAAAACGTCCCCCGTAAGAACTATACTCATAAAAATGTTTATTAGCTCTATTTATAACTAGAAAATCTTTTCAGATATGGATATAAAGAAAGTCTGTCTGTTAGAAATTAGTGTTTGGATCAGTAACATGTAAAAATACAAATGCTTATCAATGTACTTGTTGTAAATTTTTATGTAAGTTGGGCAGCCTAGAGACTGACTCTTCTAACCGGACAGGAACTACCTACTCTTTCCATGGTGTCCCACAAACCATACGTCGTCACTACTTACGTACACATTTTCTTTACACGATAAATTCGTTGTTAAGTCCGTTGTTATGCATAATAAAACGAATTTAATCTTTTTCATAATTAAACAATTTTTGATGATTACAACAATTAAGTTTTTGATAAATTTCTATTCAATTTATTTTCAGAAAATCGAGAAACCATTTTTATGTGCTGTTGAAACAACACTTGGAGATCGTTATACGCAAAACGTCGAGGGAATATACAAATTAACAATAAAATTTATAATTGAAACATTAGTAACAGGGTTCGAATTAAATAGTGCCAATAATAAAACAGCAGACTCAACAACGGCAAATAACACGACTGAACAGCAACCACCGTCAAGTGTCAATTCATAATTAATGCAAAAAGGTATAATTTCAATAAGGAGTATATTTTTTATAAACAAATTACTCACATAAGAATAACGCAGTAGATAAAATAATAATGAAACACACCCATACACATCACAGATATTATAGGAATCCACACACACACACATGTTACATTTACACCGACTCCTTTTTATTCGTCTGTTATTGCAAAAATTAAAGTTTTGTTAAATTTATTCTACTTGTTAACATTTTAAAATGACTTTAAATGCATACCAAAATTACAATCAATTGTTAATGTTCGTATATAACTCGCGTAAAGGAATTGCCATGATAAAGAAATTCACAAATATATCGATACAACAATTGTCTGATGAGTTAGGAAAAAGTTGAACAAAAGTGGTCACATCATGGAACCTTGCGGTACTCATCAGATAAGATTTGTGCTCTCTAATTGCAGCTTCCAAGTTAAAATTTTATATGTTGCGCTATCACAAACTTTTAAAACAATAACCAGGAAGAAAATTTCAATCTATGAGTGCAATAAATTTCGGTAAATAACTATAAAAAAAGGGACAAGCAACTGCGTTTTGATCAATAACTGGACCTGATTCATACTTGCGTTTAAAAACATTCTGCCATGCCAACATTATTTTGAGGCCGCAAATCAAATCAAAATGAAGAAAGTTCAAGTGATGTTAATTTTTAAAGCATTTGTTTTAACGATTCCAAAATTTGACAAGGAAAAACACAGTGCCTGGAGTTGGGATCGAATCGAATTAACATCATTTGAAAATTGAACTTCACATTTCTCGATTCTAATGTTTCAGAAAGCAATTTGAACAGGTTCGCTACCACCTTCTCTAGAAAAGCTTACTTGAGAAATATATATGAAAAAATGCATTTAGCAAGAGAGAACTTAAAAGCTTCGTGCATATATGAGGGTTTGGTGGCAAACCTGTTAACCAACTTCGATTTGTTAAAATTGATAATGTTTTCTCTAAAATGAATGAACTTCTAAAATGTTAAAATGTAACATATTACATTCATTTACACTTGAAGCAGTTGAAAGCGGAACCAGTTTTAATAAAGCTTATTCAACTTTACTTCTTTACTACACAACTGCATGGAAGAAAAAAGCTTCGGATAAAAATTAACTCTCTGAGTGTGTACCATTGAAAAGGAGCGGGAACAACGAGGCAAAAGTGAAGCCAATTTGCTCACTAACACGTAGAAATTCCGGTTCACTTTATAGTGTGAAAATTGACAGTTTGGAATAACACATGAAATTTTGTATGGAAATTTTCTAGCCCAAGGTGTCAAACACGCCCACATTCGGAAAATTCTTCTGTTGTTCCGCTCCTTTTCTGTTCTCTCCTCGAAGATTTGGCGCAAAAATGTTTCCATATGACTTTTTTATGGTAGTGACTTCAGAGGCCAGCAGCTTTAGTTCGGAGGTCCAAACTAAAAAGCTGTGCTGGTCACATTCGGCCATTTGACTGCCATGTCGGTCACCGGATTGCACGACAAAGGCATTTTACCATATAGTACTCTCAGGAAAGCTTTTATGCTAATTGCGGCAGTCAACGTATTAAGGTGTAAATCTAGGTATACCTTTCCTGTGGTCATATCATAGAGAAATTATTATTTAGATGTAAAAGTTCATAACAGTTGATTGCAGCGAGCTTTCAAAGCTCGCTAAGATGGCATAGAGAAAACGTCAACTAGAGATCCTCTTTCATACATAAAGGGTGAGGTGATCCATTTATACAAACGATGCTTTCTAGTTCCCACGGTTATAGAATTGTGCACCACTGCCTCGTTATAACCCTAATGCCCCTGGTTAAAAAATTTCAGCATTTATTCAGAAGCATTCCCTCATTACCTCGACCCTTATCATCTTACCGAGTTTTTATTTCCTATTCTTCGGCATCTTAAACTAAATCGGTTTTGTTGGAGAATGAACTCAAGAAAAAAAAGCAATTAAAATTTAATTTTTAATATTTTTCCAGACAAGTCAATTTTGGGGGAAAGGTCCGAAAGTGAAACTTTTTTTTGACAGGCTGCTATTTTGCATATGATACTCTTTAATTCATTCTTCAACGATTCAGTTTTTGTTTCAGATAATTTTTTACGGTTCTATCGTGCACGCTAATTCACATATTTATCTTTCATTGTGAAACAAATTGCAAAGAAATACCTGTTTCTAAACCAAATGATCAAAAATTTAAAACGTTGAGTGTCATGGCGGTCACCCGTGACTCCCATTTTAAAGCTCTCTCAGAATAAATGCATTTTAACACGTAATTCTCTCAGAAAAGCTTTTATGTTAATTGTGATAGCCAACGTGTTAAGAAGTATGAAATGGTATCCATCACTTTATAAAGCGCGGTGAAATATTGAAGAGTTGTACATTTGCTAAACTATAAAGACTCAAAATTTCCTTTAGAAAGTCTAGAGTTTTGTACTTGGATATCTGAATCCCTAAAACAATTCTTTCATACAATAAGTTACCTATATTTATTTATTTATTTATTTTATCGAATTCATGCGATTGTAATTGATGTGGAATGCATTTCTTGCATACAAAACATTGTAAAATAAAATATTCTCTGGAAATTTTAAAGGATACCTGTAAAACCCAAAAGAATTTCAATTTTTGAAACGAAGACTCGGTTTCATGAAACACCTTTGTTTTTTTTTGGAAACTTTGTAAAACACACGAACACAAACAAAATTTTTAACTATGTATATGTAAAAAATGTGAATCGTAAAGAGTTTAACTGAAGCAAAATTTATGCAAATGGATGTTTAACCACGTTATGAAAAAACTGTAATACGTTAAGAGAAAATTCGTTGAATAGGTTTTATGAGATTGAAATTGTGTGTGACACATGTCCTCAAATTGCTTTGCATGATTTTCGCAAAAGTGCTTCCGAAAGTGTAATTAAGTTAACTTTATGTTTCCCCCTTGCTCGCAAATAAATTTCTTAATTGCTCCTCCACATTTCTCCATTGTATTATATTCTTGTTCAGCTCACATATTAGAAAAAGTTTTCATTTCAGTTTTTGTCACGTTTTAGCAAAGATGAAGAAAACACGTTTCTGAGAATCGAAAGCACAAATATAAAAAGAAAATTAAATTCGATAAGTAAATGTTTGTACTCATAAGTATTGTAAAAGTAAATGAAATTAAAGAGACACACAAACTCACCAGATCCATTTGATAATTATAATTTCAAAACAATACATATATCTAGTAAAAGAAATGTTTGTAAGACTAAATGTAACTGAGTGAAGTAAGAAATAAATAAGTTAGAATCAATGTGAGTGTAAAGACTTATTTGAAACCCTCTTATGGATATCTATACCTTGAGATTTAATCTTTTTACTTCTAGAACTGATATGTTTGCGTTAGGTCAAGGCCTGATTTTACAACTTTACAAAATATATATACCATTTCCAGATTTAATTAACCCCAATCCAAAAAATATTAACCCTAATACAGAAACTTAATCCAAAAACAATTAAACAAAGTAATATTACACGAACTTATGTTACATAGCTTAAGGGGTTACATACGTCCAAAATTTTATTAATTCATTGATACACACAGTGAGACAACATTTTTTTTCTTACGTTGTAAATATCCTCAAATAATTTATATACAAATATTTTTTTTATGTAGATATCTAATTTTATATATGAAATGCATAAAAAGATACAATATAAAAGCCCAAAGAAAAAGACACAAATGTTGAGGATTTTTTTCTGGGTATTTCAATTCGACAAACGTGAGGACCTCGTAATCTTTCAACAAATAAAAATACCAGATTCTAACTCTAAACAACTTTATTACAAGAAATTCACCAAAAATAATTGACTTAGAGCCGGCGAGAGTACACTGACTTTCTTTTAGGTGTGTTGATGTATGCAAGATTTTGGAAGCAATTCAGGGTATGAAATCATCTGGAACTGGACGGCACGGCATTTCACCTAGATTTGTTAAAATTATTTTACTCTTTATCTGTAACGCTCTGGTTCTCGTGTTCAAAGCGTGCTTAACAACTTCTAGGTTTCCTGTGCTTATTCCCATTCCCAAGCCCCGCAAAGCTTCCGTTCAATCGGATTTTTGGCCGATCAGTTTGCTGTGCTTTTCTAGCAAATTCTTAGAAAAACTAATATACAATCCGATTTCCAGCTTCATTAACCAGGAAAACCTCTTATCCTTTTGGCAGTCAAGATTCTGGTCACAACACAGCTACCAGACAGTAATGCTCAAGATTATATCTGGCATTAGAAATGCTCTTGATAATGGCTCAACTTGTTCTGCTAGACTTCAGCAAGGCGTTTAACTCGATTAACCATGACAGCTTGCTCCATAAACTACAATGGTATTTTATTTTCTTATCTTCTGCTTCCGGTATGTTTAAGTACTTTTGCCTCAGTCATTGCCAACGTGTGAAAGCGCAGGATAAATTTTCATCCCCCTATTCCTTGGTTTCGGTGCCCCGCAAAGCTCCGTTCTTAGGCCACTACTATTTAGTTTGTATACACATGACAATTCAGTCAAATCGTCGGTCTCGCATTATACAAAACTGTAGTCATTCTTTACGCTAAATGAGCCAAGAGTTTGGACATTGAGCTGAACAGTATTGGTTTGGTTGAACATTGATTGGTTTGAACAAATTAATTCTTTCTCTTAGTTTTGTGACGACAGTTTCTAGCAACTTCTCATCTGAATTTTCGTCGGAATTGAAAAATACTGCGGATAGCTGAAGTGATGATCCGTAGGTGAATACTTTAAATCGGGCTTATATGAAGCGCATATACCCAAAAGGACAATAGGTAGTTCTTCGTTCCAGTTTATGTTATTCATTCGGCACTTTAGGCAGGTCTTAAAGTGTCTAGGGTATCTCTTCACCATTCCGTT
>QYTT01095688.1:35149-62759 GCA_006980735.1 Dasypogon diadema
TTAAGTACTTTTGCCTCAGTCATTGCCAACGTGTGAAAGCGCAGGATAAATTTTCATCCCCCTATTCCTTGGTTTCGGTGCCCCGCAAAGCTCCGTTCTTAGGCCACTACTATTTAGTTTGTATACACATGACATAAGTGGATCATGACTTATATACCGACAATATTCAATTAACCGAGGATTGTGTTTGTCGCATAAACAGCGATTTAGAAATAATAGAGGACTGGGCTTGTGTGAATCACCAAATTCTCAATTCAGTCAAATCATCGGTCTCGCATTATACAAAACTGTAGTCATTCTTTACGCTAAATCAGCCAAGAGTTTGGACATTGAGTTGAACAGTATTGGTTTGGTTGAACATTGATTGGTTTGAACAAATTAATTCTTTCTCTTAGTTTTGTGATGACCGTTTCTAGCAACTTCTGATCTGAATTTTCGTCGGAATTGAAAAATACTGCGGATAGCTGAAGTGATGGTCCGTAGGTGAATACTTTAAATCGGGCTTATATGAAGCGCATATACCCAAAAGGACAATAGGTAGTTCTTCGTTCCAGTTTATGTTATTCATTCGGCACTTTAGGCAGGTCTTAAAGTGTCTAGGGTATCTCTTCACCATTCCGTTTGCCCTCGGATGGTAGGCTGTTGTCTTGTTCCAGTGAGTGCTGAGAGGAAAGCCGGACTCGAATTGACCACCTTGGTCGTTTGTAAGTCTTGCTGGTACACTAAACGGACCCATGAATTCTATGAAGCCCGCTAATTACCTGGAAATCACTATATTTGGACGTATGTAACCCCTTAATGTACCAAGTAACAATTATGTACTGACACAACTATTTATCCTTTAAAAACATGATGCCCTTTACAGGAATCGATGGCTCCATCTAGAACGGTACGAAAGATGCCCTGGTGGGGCAATAAACTATCAAGCCTGCGTAGACAGGTCGGGATGTTATTCAATCACGCAAAAAATACCAGCCAGCGGGACGAACATAGGATTTGCTTAAATCATTGGAAAGGTTGTCGGACCTACAAATAACGCACGCACTGGAACGATCAATCCCTCTATATCATACCCAGCACGCCTACACTAAAGGTAAATCTATTAGAGGTTGGATTTTGCACTTGCTTGGTAACAAGGCGGTTTACGCAGATCTCCGAGGCGAACGGAGGAAAGAAAAGTTCTTAGGGGACTCCTCAAGGCAGTATTTTATCACCTATGCAGCGGTGATAACAAGCAACCCTTAAGAATGCTGATATCCATTCCCAAGGAGAAAAGCTCCTTGAAAGCACATCAACTCATCTAATGATGCCGACTGTAGAGGATGTGAAGAAAAGCCGGAAAGATTGTCGCACTTCCTGTGTTATTACGTAGACACCTTGGACACCACTTCCTTGATGAGCTGCATGAAACGGGCGAAAGGGAGTGAGAGCGTATCCTGGGCTTCATCAAGTCAACTGGGAGGATGGAATGTTGCTGCCACGTATGGATTTTGATTCCCCTTTTTCGGTTGGATGAACAATGGCCTACGTTCAAGGGTCCAGACAACTTCTCATTTAAAAAAAAATGTAAATCAACAGGGGTTACTTTACACTTTCTTGTCAGCAAGATCGAGATTGAAAAAGATTGCATTGTGCTTGCTTTTGGACATTGAAGGAGTCAGAGTGGGATATGACAGGATATCTACAGCTCTACGTAAAAGATGGCTGGATACTCATACCATTATGCATTATGCGAGTGAATGCAATGCTAAAGGAGCGGAACATCTTCTCTGCGCTAAGAAACACCATGGCCTGAATTAAAGCAGTCAAAGAGTGCCTTCAGGGCGCTGTACTATCGCCATTGCTATGATCCCTGATTGTAGGCGATCTTCTCACCAAGCTATGTGAGCTTGACTATGAAGTTATAGACAGCGCAGGCGATCTGGCGGTCATTGTCACGAGGAATGGGGAATGGTCAGTTGGAACACGTGGAATGGTCAGTTGGAATACGTCTTAAGTAAGGCAATGCTGGTCATGTGAGCGTGTAAGAAACTCTTTGAAAGGACATAGGGTCTCTTTCCAAAGATGATCTTCTGGATGTATAATACGATTGTTAAATCAATTGTTACCTTTGCTACCCTAATGTGGTAGCCTAAGATACAGCAGAGCTCGAAAATCACAGGGTGCAACAAGCTACAATAACTTGCTTGACTCTCTCTCACAGAAGCCATGCGGACTTGTTGCACACCTGCCATAAGTTCAGTAATTGGACCAACTCCGCCACACATTTCCTTTTGAAAATCGGCTGCAATATGTGCACTTAGGGTGCAACTTATGTCGAAAATGCCTGTCACCTCTGAGGATTACACGAGCATTCCTGGTCTTGAAATCTGTCATGTTACGAACTACATGTCAAAGAACTATAGGCAGTTCAGAGCCTTTTTTCTGAACGGTCGGAGTGGGAAGGCAGTGGGGGGACTCTAAACAGTCTCGAATGTAAATAATAATATAAAAATTCCAATTGGAGTTTTGAACTTATATAGCTCAGAATAAGTTCGATCGTCGATGCAATTGAATCCGAATTACATAATCTGGCCCCTGGAATTCGTGGCGTAGATGGGACTAAAGCCTTGGGTTGATCTTGTGTACTAAGCAATAACTGTGTACATTAACTGGTATAAATCATAATTCATTCATTCAATCATCAATAATTCATAATAAAAAAAAACAATCATCATAATTCATTCATTAGTCAATCCGGAAAATTCGTAAATACATAAATCCTAATTGAAGTTCAGTTCTGCTGAAAATATTCAGAGAACTTTGCCATGAAAATTGCTCTACCCAGAAACACAGCCAGTAGGTCCCTCATCTTAGACCACACTACTTACTATTTTGTTTCTATTTTCGGTGGGTTGTTTTTGATTAATTTTGAATTTGATAATCAACATATTTTTATTCCTCTAATCCTAAGTAAAAAAACTGTACTGAATCAATTTCTCCATATTAGTCAAGACATCTATCATATCTAATCAGAGACAGGTACCCGATTGAATACAGCTAATCGTCTGAACAAACCCTACTTCCTTTTGAACTGCTGTCAAGAAGAAGCTAAATACAAGTCAAAAGGGAATGTCAGTTGGTGTACATCGTCAAGTTGGCAGAGGTCCTCCATAGTTCCGTTGCTCTTATAAGAATTTACATAAATTTTAAAGCTATTCCCACGTTATCTCCTCACTGCCTCTTTCCGAATCTCTTTATCGGTCAGATAGTTCCGTGAACTACGGTGCAATGGGCCCATAGGCAATGAATTTCTACAAAACGCGAACATATGTGAACAGATAGAGTCGCAGAACATTCTCCCTTTTTATTACAAAAATGTTTTCTGCACTAAAGAAGTTAACGTCCAAGCAAGATGTCCCTTCCGCTCCACCAGGCACAGTGGGTCAACCAATGTCCGGCTCCTTGCAAAAGAAATTTTCACGAGGAGTCAACTACAATAGTAAGCTTATAGGGAACTTGTTGCCAGTATCTGTAAAATTCTGTTTTGTAGTGAAAATAATCATCAAGGGCGACAGGAATGTTGGAAAATCTTGTTTGTTGCAAAGACTTCAGGGTGGTGGCTTTAAGGAGACTTACACCCCAACAGAAGAAATCCAAGTTGCCTCCATACAGTGGTCATTCAAAGCGACAGAGGATATTGTGAAAGTGGAGGTGTGGGATGTTGTTGATAGGGGTAAAGCACGTCCAAGGCACACTGGACTGAAACTTAGCACAGCAGCTTTACCAGAGGCGCCTGCTTTGGATGCAGAATTCCTTGATGTTTACAAGGGGACTCATGGTGTCATTCTTATGATGGATGTCACAAAGGCTTGGTAAGTTTGATTTTCAAAACCTACAATATAAAGTTATCCTCTTGAATTACCAGACTTACGTTGACTGGTAAAGAGTAATCAGTACCTAAGGCAGGCAGTAAACACTTTCTTCTCAACTGCCTGCCTGTCTTAGGAGCTGACTATTGGTCGATGTTTCTGGCTTTTTTTCAATATAAATTTATTAATGTCTTTCTTCCTGATTATATCAGAACTCAGTGGATGAAACTAAGATACATAAAATATGAGTTTTCTTACTGTCCTAATTTTTCGATTCGATTTCCAGTCGATTGAGCTTTTTGAACGTCCGTTTCTGACTAAGCAAGTTTTCATGTTGACAAAAGTTCAAAATATTTCCAGACACCATTTCGCCACCTCAGGTCTGTCTTGTCCAAAGTTACAATTTCTTTAATTTGAGAAAATGCTGATTAAAGTTTAGTTGGCTATTCAAGTTCATTTTTGGTCAGATTTTAAAATGATAGATGTATCATAATTATGCTCCTCACTTTCTGTGCTCGGTGGTCACGGCATAAAATTCAAAAACTACAGCGCAGTGTCAACAATTTTCTTTATTGTCGACGTTTTTTTGGCTCACGCCAACATCTTTAAGACACAACTGCAATAACATGGAAGAATACAACTAGGCATACACAAATACAATATGGAGAATCCTCTTACCCACAGCAGAAAAACAAAGTCCATTCTAAGGAAGAAAAAAACTAATCGTCCTCATTTCTCCAAAAATCCATTTTCTGCGAGTCCACAAGAGAGCGATACACCGAGTTTATTCCGCCTACATGAGTCTCTTCTGATAATTCTTTTTTGGCAAAATCCCAACATCGTCAAAGCAGGAGTTATGGTTGTTCGCGATACAATGTTTCGCCAGTGCAGTCTTAGGTTTATTTTTATTTTTCAGGTCACACTTATGATTGGCCACACGGTTTCCTAAAACTCAGTCACGCCCACATAATTTAATCCACATGTTGACTCATCATTACCTCCACATTTCATTCTATATGTAACGTTTGCTGTATCTTCCGTCCTAACTTTATCTTTCAATTTAGAAAAAAACAGAGGAACAGGCTGTTGTAATTCTGCAAATATGCTGAAGACGCTCGGACAACCTCTTAACATAAGTAACCCCCCTGTACAGTCTTAATGGTTGATCAACTTCACCCATATCCATTCTTCTTTTACTATATGTTTTGGAAAGCTGTTCTTTCTCAGGATACCCATGATTTTCTCCTTATTAGCTTCATGAAAACCCTCGTCACTAAGTCGGAAAACCTTCATCATAAAGGACCTAGCCACGTTCATAATTTGTTGCTTAGGGTGGTGGGTGGGGTAAATTATTTATACAGCCTACTTTATGCCACAGGCTTCTGGAACCAATCTGTTATCAGGCTACCATTCCTTCTAATAACCTTGACGTCAAATTTCACTTCAAAATTTCATTCCGTTTAAATGTTTGTGTCCACCAAGTGCCCTCCATCTCGTGTTCAATGGCATACAAAGCAAAAATAATTGACATGATCAATTTTCATGAGGATTTTGAACTGACAGTTCTGCCTCATTTGATTTGTAATAATTTCCTTGTGAAATTATTCAAAAATGATTAAAAATTTGTGGCTACTCGTTGAAGTCTGTGTCCGGCAAGTCGATCGGCATATTGATGATGATCAAGTTGACTTGCTATGATCGAAATACTTTCTTTTCACCTAGAAAGAAATTTTCTATTCATGTGGACGTTCGAAGTGGATTTCATTTCAAAATTTAATTCGGGACGTTTTATTTGCATAAGTTTTAACTTAATCTGAAACGAAATATCAATGCTTCAATTATGTGTAATGATCAAAATTGTTTTTATGTTTTCATAATCCATGCCTTTTAGTAGTCGCAAAATAGGTACAGGTTTTTCACATTAAGTTCACCCTTTTGCAAATTAAATTCACTTTCTGCTAATTAAATTCATTCTTTTGCAAATGAAATTCACTCTTTTGCAAAATAAATTCACCCTTTTGCAAATAAAATTCTCCCTTCTGTAAATCCAGTACTTCCTCATTTATATTATATTTAGAAGAACATCAGATAACTTTAATTAGTAAGAAATCATAATTACATAATTATGGAGATAAAAGTATGCATGAAAACAGTGTGCAGAAAGTTCAATAATAATAATAACTCAAATACATATGTATGTACATAACCTAGTCTATAACGGTTCTCCTGCAACATCAGCTGGTAACTTAACATACATATTCATATAATAACAATTTGTTGACGTAACAGTTCTAACATAGTTATTATCTACATTTACCAAATTTTGACGATTTAAAGGACCGGCTAACATATCTCTTGCACTAAACTTGATTTTGGAAAAGACTTCTTCGATGGGGTTCACCATTGAAGAATATGGAGGTAGAAAAAGTAGAGTGTGCCTTGTCTGACCAACAAGATCACACTCCTGCGTCTTGTGGATATCTGCGTTGTCCAAAATCAACCAAACTTATTATTAGAAACAATTTTTTTGACAAAATCGCAGTTTCTTTTAAGCGGTTTAGACTGTAATAAATGTGTGGAACGAAAATTGCCAAGTGTAATTTCCACCCTCATAAAAAATAGAACTATAAAGTTGAGGAAAATATATTATTTTGTTTAAGTCGACCAAATAATGTGGACTTAAATAATGAAACAAAATTCGGATGCTTAAAGAGTTAAAAAATTAATTACAATAGCTCATAGTTTTTGTTAAAATGTCTATAACTTGGAAAAGGTTTTTCCGATCGACGAACGGCGTTCACTGATCGATCGGGCATGTAAAATTACATTTCTTCGGTGGATACTAAAAGGTAAGATTCGATTCAGTTATTGGAGAGTAGTGGTCCATAATATCTAAAAAAAAAAGCTAAATAAATTTTTAAACACAGCCAAGGGGCTCATCAAGGAAAAGGAAAGGAAAATAGAAACGAAAAAGGTTTATTGAAAGCGTTCAAAAGAAATTAAAGACAAAGGAAAACTCGAGGGCTGGTGAACCTCGCTGAAGCAAGCACTCCCAGTGTCGTTGAAAAGCAAGGCACACGACAAACGAAAGCTTTCCTGTTCTACAAAATTGTTCAATACAAAAGTTATTAAAAGTATTCCAAATATTATTTAAATGTACAATTTATCTTCATTTATTTATTTTATTTATAATTATATGCGACTATTTTTAAAGCTTTTCCCCGCCATTGGTGCGGTGAAGATCAGCTTCCATACCTATTGCGTTTCTTTCTTCCCTACATCTAGGATATAACATTCTTGTTAACTGTACATATAGATAGATATATAAGGCTATGTTAAGTACTAAAATTTCGGTTGCCTATCAAAATATAAAATCACTTGTTGCAGGACTTTTGATTATGTTTGTAAGGAATTACCCAAAGTACCTATAGAAATTCCTGTACTTATTCTGGGTAACCACTGCGATATGGGGCACCATCGCGTAATCACTCCAGGACAAGCAACATCCCTGATAGAACATTATGGAGAAGGGTATTATTATGACACTTGCGCTTAGCAAAATTTTCTAGCAATCTGAAGCATTAACTCAATTCCAGTCGGCCAGCAGAAGTCCTTTATGCGGAAAGTTCAATGCGAAATGGATTTGGGTTGCGTTTGCTTCACAAGTTTCTTGGACTTCCATTTTTAAGACTGCAAAAAGAAACACTTCTTGCGTTAATTGACCGAAACAAACGGGACACTGAGATATGCGGATTTGAAATTGCAGAATTTTTGGTAAGGCCGAAGTGGTCTCTTTGTATTTTTTTAAAGTTAAAACATGAATTCTTCATTTCAGAAATCAGATGACGCAGATTACAATAAATTTTTGAATAATTTGTCGAGCAAGCGGCGTCAAATCGCAGACTCAAATTCATGTGTTCCCAACAGCGCTACCTTAGCAAACTCCTCTAGTAGTACTTCCTTGACTTCGCAAAAAGGTATCCAATCACCCACAGAATTGAAGCCTACCAAAAGCATTATTGTTGGTGGTGGTCAACCAATTATTGTTCCAGGACAAAATAAAGAACACATTAATAGTCCCATTTCCAACGTGAAATCACCAAAAAACCTTTCAACGCAGATATCGTCAGAAGTTGCAGCAAAGGCTACTAACATAGTCACAACTTTGTTGAGAAAAGCTGACAGTAAAGACACCACTCTCGTGACAGACACCCGCCAAATGACGATAAGGGAAAAAATTTCGTGTGTGGAGGAGTTTTGCCCGGACGAAGGAGTTTTAGATAGAAGTTTTCTTGATGATATTCCTGCAGGAGGTAATGAAATACAAAGTCAGGCGCTCCATAACGAAGATTCGGAAAGTGACAACGAAATTGGTAATCCTATGGTAGCCAAATTTAACGAAGATCCTGACTTACATGAAAACATTCGGTCAGAAGTTAAGAGGTTATCAATAGACAGCGACAGTAGTCACAGATCTAAAGTAAATCCGCTAGCAAAACATCGTAAATCGGGAGATTTTGGCCCCAACATTCTGGTGAGAAAGTTGTCTGTATCAAGTGAGGAGTTACCGGGGATACCTGCCAATTATGATCCTTCCTGTGAAGATAACTCGGACAGTTGGTTAGCTGAAACAACTGTTCGGAGATCTCCAGAAGGTGGGGAAGATACCGGCTCTGTTCCTAGTATAAATCAAGATTTATCAAAGCTGGATGATAAGAGCACTGAGAAGAGGAAAGAGAAACATAAAAAGAAGAAAGACAAAAAGGACAAGGAGGAGCGCAAAGAAAAAAAGAAGAAAAGACGTTCGAAGGGTAGCGAACTAGAAGAATTTCTCAATGGAACTGTTGATAATTCTAGTCGAGTTGAAGAAGCTTACGAGGCAATCTGAATATTGTCCTCCCCTCAGACCCGCATGTTTTAGAACATTCAAGCCTCTCTCTCTTATATTTTTTAATATTCCAGAATGCTGTCCGCTGCATGTTGCGAATCTAGATGTGGTTTCAACTAGTGTCATTTGAGAGTTGTTATCTTTGGATGTTTAATATTGTTATAATTTTTTTATCCGAACTGTACTAGCCAAATCTAACGAATTTTATTTCTTTTTTATGTTTTATGAAAAGTTTTATGACTGTTTTTATCGTAATAAAATCATATTAATTAGGCTTATAGAACTATCAGTTTATTTATCCTGTTATTCCCTTCCGAATTTATATAGCGGTATTTTATAAAAAGATAAAAATATTTTCAACAAGTATCAAAAAGATTGCTCTTTCTATTTGAAGCTGGTTTCAGTGTATTATCAGAAATTTGGTGTCACCTGTCGAAGATACCATTGATCCATTTTTCTTTCTTCAATCTTACGAAAAGTAGATAATTTTCACAACTTCGCACTGTTCGAACTAAGACATAGCCGCAAATTTGCTGCAATTCTATGAAAAAAAGTAAAAAGCAGTATTGTAAAGCACAACATGTGTGCTTATCCCCACTTAAAAATAATTAACCCCGCACTGAATTAGTCAGTCAAGCACAAACAGTCAAGATTCCATTTAAGCCAAGTAATAGCAGTAAGACTGGTTAGCTCCTAACATAGATAGTGAACGCATTTTCTCGACTTTATGCCCAGCGACACCTCACCCCACCCAAGAGCAGTAGGCAGTAGACTGTGATGCGCTTATTGTTTGCATCACAGAGTGAGATAGATGAATGCTATCCGGTGAGGCATCGATCGGCAGAAATTCTGGGCCCAGTGGAACAAATAGTTTAGATACGGGAACTATTTAAATTTGTTGGGGTAATTTTGACCCCGTGTGACCAATTTAACATTCTCGAGAAGTCTGCCCACAAAGGCTTAGGGCTGTTACACACTAGAGCTGCGCTAGCTCGTCTGCACTATGTTTAATTTTGTAGCATGTCAATTTTAAAATCGCCTTTATTTAAGCTTTATTCCCCAAGAGATTCGAATTCAAATATTCCGACCAAACATCTGCATTACCAATTTTAACAAGATGGTAGTGGTATTATTATGGTGGCTTTCGATTTGCGTTGGAAGAGATGAGGAACTGAGTCAGCGTTTTTTGAAGAAAAAAAAACAAGAGTTTGGCCTCGTGTTAGGAGGACACAGAAAATTATTGTAACGTAATTCAATAGTAGCTAGTTTTACTGCGTAGTGGATTCAATAATTAAGCTTTTGAAAAATTATAATAGAAAATAGACAGTGTAATTTACAAAAATAAAATTGATGACTAATGATAACCCTTGGGGTAAGAATTTATTATTTAGGGTTCAAGGAAGCGGTTGTAATAAAAGGAAAAAAACTTCGCCCATTATATTAACCCATATAAGGAGTTGTGAAAATCATCAATAAAGGCTTCTATACTGAGAAGGAGCTAAACAAAAACAACTAAAGAAGTAAAAAAAGGGTGGGGAGTCGGATCAGCCCTACGACAGACCGTGTGCTGACCATGTGGGAATCGACGAGGGACCCAATTAGGAGATAAATGGTTCTGTTAAAATTTCTATTGATTTATACTTTAAGTTTACTGTAAGTAAATTCTGCTGAATAATATGTAAAAATATTTTGATCTTTTTTACGATAAATTGAAAACGAACCACTTACAACTATCGGGGAAAACAGCTTATGTCAGAGCGTGCAGCATTTTATAAGCCTATCTAGCGTGGTGGGCAAGCCTCAATATATATTGCTAAACGTTTAGCATATAAATACTTGTGGGATGTATAAAAAAAAGAATAAATTAACCGACTTGTAACGTCTTAGTCCAAGTTCGAAGTAAGTAAAGATGGTCGGTGATTGTGATGGCTGCACATCCTAGGAGTATGAGATTAGAAAAGGCTCCCGTAAATTAAATTTGATTGATACCTTTATTATTGCAGAAAGTATAGTCATAAAAGCAATGCACCGCATAAAGGCTCTTTGAAGGGATTCGGAGTACGATTCAAGGTGCTTAGTCGGAGTTCACAGAATAAGCACTTAAAACCTTTTCTGCCCTAATAAAACTTATTGTACCTTAGCCAAGTCGATCAAACAGCCACAGCCGTACCATCCTTTTCTCGTAGAAATTCAGGGCACTTTTAAGTTCCCTGTATCTTCGTTGTGGGTAAAGCTAGAAGTCTGAAATTTCAGTTACCAAGAGTACTTAATGAATCTACCTCTACTCTCAAATTACAAGTTTGTACCTAATATTTTATTACGAAATATCTCAAGTCAAAATTCCCTTATTTTGTCACTGGCACACTCACTGCTTAACTTGCTTCACTTTAAGAACTAGAACCTTCTCGCCTATCTCGTTCCGCGGATCAAAACTGATTGATCATCTCTTCCTAAAATTCTCCCCAGCACGACCACGGCTCAATTGTTGTCCGTTTGGGATGTTCCAGTCTCGTCATTATGCGCAAACATATAATCGGAGCTCCCATTAAGTGTTCAGAAATTAAGACATTGTTTACGTTCTTGAGCTCGTCTTGCAAAACCATTAATTGGGGAATGCCCCCGAATTAACGTGAGCAAGGACTCGGAAAGCTTTTTGGGTTACCGCGCCAGTTCTTGATTGGAGTAAACAACATTTGCCGGTCAAAAAGCTTCCGGTCGGCATTTCGCAGGAGTGTCGAACTGGAAAGCAAGCATTGTGAGATCCAATCGTGGTATCTTGTGATTGGATTTCACAACAGCTAAGACAGTTCTGCTGACGAGAATTGTGCTTGCAAAACCACTGGGACGTTACACTGTAGAAAATAGAGTTGTTCCCCTGAGTTTAGGCAATACCTTAAAGAAAAATTCAGAGTTTCCTTTCGATGGACTTAGGGGGGGATATCAATATATCAATAGAGACCATCGATAGTTTCCCACCTGTAATTAAGTGTGCAGTGTTTGCGCTGTAGTTTAAAAGTTGGAAGTTGAACACCCAACTCTGCTTTTTGGAAAATACTAAACAACTATTACAAAAATTTCACTTGTTGTATTTTAGAATTCACTCGTTGAAATTTCCAAATTGACCAAAAAAAGGGGTATTTTCATGCCCTAAAGGCAGCAAAAGTTTTTGGTTGCTTGTAAAATCCGTCAAAAGCAATTTTACTTACTTTTTCTTCCATATCACCTTTCATCTAAATAATGGGAACGTCTCGTTGGAAAAGACAAATGTACTCGCTGCTGATTTCGTTGAAAGTTCGCACCTTGCATCTAACACGTAGGCCCCATCAGTTCTCTCTGTGCGTAATACTAATCAAACGCGACCTCATTTCCGTACGCGCGAGGTCTATAAAGTCCTTGCGAACCTCGACATATGTGAAGCCGCTCCTACTTGCGCAGGTTAAAACTTTGAGATAAGTGTTTCATAGCAATAGCAATTACTATAGACACTTCGATTCTACCTAGCGCTGTTAGGACTCTTATCAAAGCACAGTTGAGACATTCCACTTACTCACTTCTTACTTGGATCGAAAGTTTCCTTTCTAATCGCTTTATACATGTTAATATATGTCTAACGATTATAATACCAATGACAGCGTACCGCAGGGTTCGATATTGTTCCCTACGCTCTTTCTACTCTTCATTAATGACCTCTTAACTCCAATCCAATTCACAGTTTTGCAGACGATAATATTCTTTAGAATCAGTTGCTGCATCCTTTGGAAACGCCGCTCATTACTAAAGTTCTCTTCTGGGTACATCATAAAAAAAAGAAGGACCCCTAAAAAAGACGTCTTTAAAGCCCTCATTCTTTAAATAGCACATTTTATTTGACATTTAAAACGATTTGAATACATTGACAGTGAACGTTATGAATATGTCCTAAATAAAATTCTTTCAATTTTAAATTTACCGCAAATGTTTTATAATTACAATAAACGAAAACAAACCGTCTCTTAATTTCTTATGTGCAAATACCACTGGAAGACATTGCAACTTTGTTCTTAGTCATTCTAAAAAATTAATAACGTCCAATGGAATATAATACAATAATTTATATATATTTATATATATATACCTTTACCTATATACCTTTTTTATAAATTTACATAAGTAGTAACAATATTGCGCTGTATAATGGAAGACATTGTTTGCAGATCTTTTTTTTTGTTTCTCTTGTATATTTTACGTTACTTTACAATCCTTACAACTTAACAGTAAATGTGTTTGTATTACATTACGTAAGGTCAAAGACTACCTATACTAAGGTTCTTATTGTCGTTCTTAATCTTAACGGCTCAGAAGAATAGCTCAACGTAACTCTGCTCAACAATACATTCTAATTGTAAGTAATTGAATATGGAAGACATTAATTACTTTGTTTTGTATACTTACTTTACGTTAGTGTTACAATTAATCCCTAAAGTAAAGCATTATATTAATTGCTTTGGAAGACTTTGTTACAGTATATTGTCATTGTTTCTTTTCATATTGAATATTTATCAATTCCGGATGTTCAATATTTTTTAAGCGAGTAGAAGTATATGATTAGGAAGCGGTTGTTTATGATAATCTTGCACCATCTTAGCACACATTACAATTACAATAATAACACAATAGTGTAAAATAAGATTGATAAGAAATTAGTAAAACGTGTGAAATGGTGTAGGTAATGAGAGAGAGAGAATGCAATGTATAAAATTTGACCATTAATGTTTTAAGAATAAGAAATCTTAGGTATAAGGCCAAACTCAACTGCTGAGTCATAAATGAAATTAATACCACTTTCGTGAATCTAAAAATTGTAGGACTTTACCAGTCAGAAGAAAACAAGAAACCATCTATACGAGAACTGGACTAAGATTTGATGAACATAAATTAGCTTGAATATATTACAAATCACAAATTACAAGATATTGTAGCCCCTGAATCGCTATCAACCAAGTTATTAGGACAATGCCGTATTTAGACAACCACACAATATTACAAGACCATCTCTACTTAAATGAAAATTTCCAAGGCATGACCACAAATCACTCCCAGGAACGTGTACATACATTTGACGGGCATAGAAAATATATTCCACAAAGTCCAAACTTTGAAGTTTTGAATTTCATAAAAAAGGAAATAACTGCTCCCCTTTCCAAATAATATTTTTGAAGAGAATATCCAAAATGCCATCTTCAGTCAAGGTATCCAGCTAGCTTTTGCTAGCATCATTTATGGAGAATGCAAGCAAATACAGGCTATTGTAAACAACAACAAAATACATCACATATGGAGCGATGAAAACCCACATCAAGCCCACTTAATTGCAAAGAAAATGGGGTTTGATGTGGATTTCGGTCCGGCGGACTCATCGGCCCTAATTTGTTTTCAGCGATTATTTTTGGCCCTGATTGGAAGGTATGGACCTCAAAACACGTATGGTTGCAATAATTAGGAGACTTAAATTCTAGTACGGATCTTATGGAGAGAATACCTTGTAAAGCAAAAATAAGTACGGTCCTCTTACCAACATACCAACAAGGTTAAGACATCATTGGATTAAGAAATGTTGCGAAAATTATGCTCCAAAATAAGAAAGCAAAATGCTGAAATGAAAATCTTGGCCGGAAACAGATGGTGGCTATTAGCTGATCAAAACCGTATCACGCCCTAGCAAATGAACGGCAGCGAACGTGTTAAACAATCACAATCAATCAATTGCGCAGAGAGAAGAATGCGAGCATGACGACAAGAAGCACATCAAAGATCAGCATCAACGATGTCATGAGACTGTTCAGCAACCTTTAGCATAAAAACGTTGATCTCATGCCCGAATAGATGACAACTTCATACTGTGGAGGAGACTTTTAGACTCTTTCTGTAACCTGTTTCCAAACTCTAAAGTGGCGAAGCAGCCTTTAAAATCAGAAGGCAGATCGCTTCTTTGAACCTTACAAAACATGGACGGAATATCTTTTTCCATGCTTCAACATATAAAAGATATAATCTATTTCACTTCCTACAACCTTGATTTGAATCCCAGGGGAGTAGAAAAAACCAAGATTATATATATTCCAAAGCCTGAAGGTAAGAACTATTCCTAGGTTAAGGTGTTCAGAACAATAAATTTAAAGTAATGGAAAAAGTTACTGAAAAGAATCTATGTTGGTGCAGAAAGCCTTACATTCTGGTTGACTTGAATACCAAAGGAGATGATGCCCAGAAATATCTTTATACTATCTAGTATCATCTGCTGAATCCTGCAGACTTCGAGAACATTTCCTTTTCCTTCAAAAAGATACTGCTCTTTCTTGAAAGAGTGGGACTGATGGAGCTCTAATTATTGCAGAGCAAAGCAGGCCAACTGGTGGCCTCAGTGCGTAGGCTATTTCAGCCCTGCCGCAAACTAAATCTAGTATACACACAGACGGCAATATTTTCCACGAAAAAAAAATATGTTGATAGCATAAAAAATTTGTTAATCCTCTTCTTTCCAGTAGGATTCCATACTGTAGGCTACTCAAGGTTGGCGTCATTAACTCAACCAGTCAATAGATTGGGACTGGAGGGAAAAACTCCCTATCTCAAACTGAAATATTCGTCTAAATAAGGCAACAGAAAACCTACCTATGGATACTGCTCTCCAGAGAAGTCTGTGACAAAGTATAAGAGCTCAGATCACGAGTTATTTTGTGGTGGCATGTATCAAACCCATCCGTATTGAGGCAGGTTTGCGCAAAGTCCAAAGGCCAGTATATCTATGTACAATACAAGGTGTCCCAACTAACCTGACAAAACAAGATAACTCGAAAAATACGCACCAAAAAAATTAATATCTTCAAGGGGAACATCTGCCTGTCCTAAAATCAGACCTCCCCCAATCCGCTGTGGAAGGGGCGGGGGGCAACTTTGAAATCTCAAGTGGGAACCCCCAGTTTTCACTAGAGATTCGGATTGTGCGCCACAAAATACCTAAAGTTTGTCCAAAACTTTTTCTATTCCTGATAGACGGCGCTGTAATCGCATAAAATAAGATTTTTCATAATTAATTCGTTGGTGGCATCCCTCTATGGTCCGTACCCATAGTATTTCATAGACTATCCGATAATTATTATGACACTTACGTCTCTAATTAAGAGAGGTTCTTAATCAACTTTCAAAACCGACCAACATTTTGTCAATGGGCAGATGGACAAATACAAGTGAACCAGAACTTTTTTGTCCGCCTACTACTCTCTGATGAAACAAAATTTACCGCCATAACATGCATTATTGGAGTGTGGAAAACTCTCACTGGTATCGTGATCACCATGCTTGGTCGCTTATCTTGGTAAGCTTATCGGACGGTAATTTGAGTGGTAACAAATACCCAATCATTCTTGAAAAGGAACTACCACAATTGCTTCAAGACCTAAGCTTGGAAGTGCGACAGAACAAGTGGTTTCAACATGATGGTTGCTCAGCACGTTCTTCATTAGTGGCACGCGAGGTATTAGATCGAGATTATAATAATCGCTGGATCGGTAGAGGCGGATCGGTGCACTGGTCAGCCAGATCGCCAGACCGGACATGCTTTTGAGATGCGCACAGGCATCTGAAGCACAAATCAACGAGTGCATTGAAGTTCGAGGTCATTATTTTGAGCATTTAATGTAATTAATATCTACTAACTGAATAATAACGAGTATTGCAAAAAAATCGTATTTTCTGCGATTGCAACGTCATCCATCAGAAATAAAAAAAGTTTTGGACAAACCCCAGATATTTTATGGGGTAGAATCCAAAACTCTAATGAAAAATGGGGGGCTCCCATTTTAAATTTCAAAGTTGCAACCCACTTCATCCATAGGGGATGGAAGAGAGGATTGATTTTAATACAAGCAGATGTTCGCCTTGGAGATATTAGGCAATTTTTTTTAGTTGTAGTTTTCGAGTTATTTTGATTTGTCCGGTTAAATGGGACATAATTCATGTCCAATAAGAACTTTATTTTAGCCGAGTTCTATCATTTAAGGAAGAAGTAAAAAACTTATAAAATAGTAAGTTATATAGCAATAAAAAATATGTTTTAATAAGATGGTGTAAGATTGGTTGCATTAATAAAATTAAGCGGAATCCGGTAAATACATGCACTTAAAATGGAAGACCTATTTCGAACGCTTCAATCAAAGCATTTCCTGAATCATATATTCCTATTACTGCAAAAAGGACTCCTAAAAAGATAATAAAATAGTCATAGGCGATAGCTTTCTGGTCTAGGATATGTCCTTTAATTTTCAAGTGGAAATAGCAAGGCCATATAAAACTCAACATGGTACCAGTGAAACTTCCAATGAATCCCATTAGAATGGAAAAATGTGGAATAAACACGGCCATTAATATAGTTCCAATAATAACACCAATTCTAAAGCCTAAGCCCCAGACCTTTAGTTCTCCGTCTAAGTGCCAAATAGATGGAAACCTTGTTTTCGGTGGACCTCGAAAGAATGTTCTTTCTAGGAGCTCGCAAGCAGCATAATACGGTAGGGGATAGCTGAGGATGGCCTTTATTACCAGAAAAAAATTCACCAAGCCTTTAAAGCCCTGAGAATGTAGATTATTGGTTATGACTTGCTGTGTATCTTCCTGAAATGTTAAGAAGCATATATACCCGAACAGAGCTTTAAATATTGCCGCGGCAATGTGTGACCAATCCAGCATCCAATTGAATTTGGATCTATCTTCCATGTTACCTTCAAGGGTTGGCAGAAATATCTGTGAAGTGTATGAGAACACTATAACACCCAGAGATATAGGGAAATTTTCCATATCAATGCTCCACCTTACTTTGGCCCATCCCCATTCTCCTATTTCTAAGAGGCAATACCCCAAAATAATGGCATTAATTACTAAATGGGACATGGTGCACCAAAACGAAAGCAGTGACACCATGCGGAGGGATTTTAAAAAGCCAAGGGGTAACAAAAATATACCAGTCAACATCATCCAAGACCTTGTGTCGAGAGCACCTTCAGGATAAGTTCCTGCTAGAAGATCCCCACAAACTACGACATAAAGAATACAGGTCATCAGTAGTTCGATAATTTGCGCCATGCTTACCGCTCTAACACCATATTTTGGGCCAAAACAAACCTTTGCTATAGATACATAACTGTCACGGACTCTAACAGGCTCTCCTGTGTTAGGATCTGGCTCATACAGGCATTGTACCAATATTTTTCCTGTGTAGCAACAGATGTGTGCAATTCCAACCATTGCAATTATTGCCCAATAACCTCCTCGTAAAACTGCAAATGGCAATGATACTATGAACATCCCTTGAATAGCGTTGGTGACATTCCATGCTGCTTGAAATTCGTTGATTTTCACATCTGATCGTCCTTCTCCTTCGCATGCAAAAGAGCTTTCGGTAGATTCCACACTGCCTTGCCTGAAAAATAAATAAATAATGTTATTTTGGAAGATCGAATGCAGTCTTAATTCTACATAAATCCTATTTGTACGAAAAGGAAAGCATTATCGTGGCTACGGTGAGTCTTAAACCGCCTCACATGTCTGCCCAATTTTATGAAATTAACTGTGTTAGTAGCCCCGAACTGTTCACATAACTTGAGATTCACCTTTATCTACATGCACCATTTCTGTTTCGGACCACACCACAAACAGAGCACAGCCCTCTTCGCTCAAATACCCCTAGTGCTTTCTTTTACTGCTTTATTACTATTCAGATTTCCGAGCCTTACGCTACAATAGGATTTCCCTCAACTTACGAGAAAGGAGACGCGATTTTAAAAGCCGCCTCGCCGAAACGAAAACTCTGTTCCCCTGTGTAATTTATACATGTCGTTGTTAGATTCGTGTCTCAAAATGTGAAATTCTGCCTAAACCCATGTGTGGAAGAGATCGTCAGGTACTTTATCTTTTGTTTATTGATCTGGAGCCCTTTGTTGCAAGCAGAGTCATCCAACTTTACTCCAATTATATAATATCATCGGCGTATCCAAGAACCTACTTCGTTTTGATATATGTAATACCTGACGAAAACATCTTACATTCCTTTAAATCTAGGGCTAGATTGTTTATCTGGAACTTATTCGAGATGAAGATCATTCCTGGTATTCCTTCAACAGGAAAAAAAGATTTCACAGGTCTTCGGTCATCGGAGCAACCCACCCACCCAACCACTTTTGCGGGCTTATGCTGGTATGCGCTTGGCAATAATCCATGAAACTCCCTTTCTGCATAATTTGTGGTATGGTCAAGATCTGATCAATCGTCGGTCTTTCTTTCTGGAAGGTACACTGATATTCCCTCATAATGTTCTCCGCGGACGGTACAGAACAGTCAGTCTGGATCTTTAATAGATTCCTTCCAATCATCAAGGATAAACTCCGCATTCCACATTCTTGATACTTCGTATAGAGAGCATCCAAGAAAGGCCATGAATTCGTCGCATATGGGGGGCTGATTGATTTGAGATTCCGGTTCGTCTTGTCAATTAACGATTGCACGCTTGGAGCATTTCCTGATCCACTTTTAAGCTGAAAATCGCTTTTCTGGAGGAAAGGGCGAGAGCCATTGGTTAAAACGGGGGGCTTAGATCACGGTTATACACCAGCGTTATTTGACCCAGTATACCCATAGAGATGCTACCAGAGGTGCACGCAACCATAAGATCTTAGAGAAAGCACAAAGCCTGTGTCTGGTACTCAGCTCGACTCGTACACGGGTAATAGAAGTTATTCTTCATTTTTTACTCACATTAAAAAAGTAGCGGCGCCGACGACTTTAAGACTTTAATGGTTGTTGGGTACATGCAAACTCGCCTATTTCCAATGATCCCATGAACCGAGACTCCCGTTTTTGATACTCGATGTCATGGTTACCTCAGAGTACGAGCTCAGGAATCCACCAGGGGAGAGTTGGGGTGCAGATTACAATACATTTTCAAAAGCACACCACCGTCTTCCAGGCGGAAGACCATCGGAATCTGCATCCTGAGGGAGTGACAATTGCGATTTGCGCAGACAGCCAGGCGGGTATTAAAGCCCTAACGAAAATCTTTGTTACATTTAAGCTAGTAAGAGACTTAAGGGCCTGTTTAATTATTTTATGATTGTCAGGCTATAGTGGCAATAAAAGGGCGGAAGATTTTGTGTTGGAGGGGGCTGCCTCTGGGGCTCACCAAACAGTTCAACATAAAAGCTTCGATTAAATAAAACATCATTAACATCACTGGTTTCCATTCTTAAAGGGCATAGCTTTCTGAAGGCACACCAATACAGGATCGGTCTCTCAAATGATGGCGACCGTGAAGGACGCGGGGAGAGGACGAGGACCGTAACACATTTTCTGTGCTACTGTCCATCACTCTCGGCGAAAAAATTCAGACATATGAGGCACCACTTACTTGATAAACTGCGTCTAGCAGGTGAAAGGAGGTGGAAGCGCATCTTGAGTTTCACCAATTCGACCGGGTGGATAGATTGCCGACACTATCGCCGGGTGGATGAACAATCGGCCTAGAAATGGCCTGAGTTTGAAGGACACTCTCGGGGCCCTACACTCCCACCAAAAAAAGGAATGAAATCGACGGGTAATTGCACTGCAAACTTTTTAGTGGTTTTTTCATTAAAGTCGGTCAAGTGTTTAGTTTTCACTCCCAAATTCTAGAACCAAAAATAAAAAATGGAATGAAGTAGAAAAGGCCCAAAAACGAACATGCCTTGTATTCAAGCATACCAAGTGTTATTAAGAAATTATCTAATTATTTTGATGATTTTAAAAACAGCGAATTTAGCATACATTCAAAAGTTTTGCAGCCGACATAACTTAACAAAGTCAATTGCACACCCAATACCACAATAAAACAGATTCATAAAGATTTCGCGACCAAGGCCTTAAAAAGTTTCATGGTTTCCGTCAATGTAGAAACCACTTTTGGCTGGTCTTTTTCACGACAAAAGCACAACAAATTTAATTATCAAAAGTAGTAAAAAAAATACTCCTATTTATCAAGTACACAAAATACAATGACCCCTTTTCGTGGATTACATAAACGATCAAAGGATAGAAACCAAAAATTACCTATATCCTCCCGATTGCTGGTATCCCTGTTCGTAGTCGTTTCCAATAAAGGATGTGTTTGCAACCTCTCCATTTTCCGGAGCCCCTTCCTGTGTGTAGCAATTTGTATTTCTGAATGGATTCAGTTCGTGTGTTTCAGCTGGTGCTCCTAAAGCAAACAGGAAATAATAATTTCTATTTCAGAATTTAATTTTAAAATATAAAAAATTACCTTCCATATCTGCAAAGCGAACGTTTTGTGGTCTAGGAGGGACTTCGGGGGGAGCTCCGCCGCCAGGTTGTACGTACTCAGCCTTCTTGGATTTATCAGGCAACTGTTGCCTGGCGGTCTGGACCGCTACATTCAACACGTTTTTCAAGGGTGGCAAAGGTATTGATCGGACTTGATTAAGAAATGACATCCCAATTCTATAAGCCTCTGATTTTCGTTACAAGTTACACACTATTATTGATTTTTATCACTAGGGCAATGGGATTCCCTCAGTCGAAAAACACTCGGCGTATGTACACGTAGGAAATTCTCTAACTGGTAGACTCTTTTGATATGTTAATTTAAGGACTATATTTACATTTTCACATTAAAATAATAATTGCCCCTTAAAACTACGAGTGCTACTCAACTATAAAGGATTTATCACACGGATATGTTGCGCGTATCGATTTAATCGTGTGTATGCCCATCCACACCGAAAGAAGAATGTCCTTTCGCCAGCAGATTTCCTGTGATTTTTAACAGCTCCGCGAATTATGCAATACCACTTCTTACATCTCGAGCTCTTAACGGAACCGAAAAGCACAGAACTTTTTTCAACACTGGAACAGTTTTGGCTTTAACGAAAATAACAGGAAGACTCTTTTTTGTATAAAATAATATTACCAGAAAATCAAGGACCGATCAATCTGGCATTTCTCACCCTTTTCTGAGATGAATGGAAGCTGCGAGGTGGGAGATAGATGGAATGCATTGGAGAGCAGTGGTGCCAAGCTATAAAATATAAAATCGTAGAATTTGATTTTCAACTGTTATGGAGTGAAGTTTAAATTGCGCAACCGACAAATTAAGCATCAATCAAAGTAACTTATCGGTGAATTTAAAGAGCTCATAAGCATTAAACAGAAGACCTTTTAAGTACCAAAAGATAGGATTGCCGTGATTAGTGTTGAGTGAAGAGTTTTTGGTTAAACTGAAGCGAATGTGGCGAAGGGACGCCATTGCAACTGTAAATCTGATTTAAGTTGAATTTAAATCAATTTTATTTACGCGAGGAACAATATTATTGTCCTGGAAATTGTGTTTAATATTTAAGTGATAGAAGTCGGTACTTATAATTTTAGCGTTAGATAAAAAGAAAAAATGCAGTAATAAGGCCGAAATAAAAAAATATGGAGAGGAGCGACAAGGAGTCTTGAACTTGCATTGTCTGAAATGGCAAGGATAATACGGGATGTTTGAATAGCAGACGCTACGGAAATACAACAAAGGTGGTTCAGGAAAGGTAAACTGTTGCCTACAGATCGAAGAGACCAGGGTACAAGAAGTCCAGTTACAGCAACACTTGATCCAGATTCAGCAGGAAATGAACGATCCTGAACGGGGAAATACCTCGTGGGGTCATTGATTTTGATGAAATTTCGTACATATGTTGGATGTTACTAGAGTAAAACTTGTGTGAAATATTTTTTGTCTCGATCAATTTTTGAAGGAGTTATGGTACTTTGGAGTTTGGACAAAATAGCAAATTTTGCTCGGTAAAAAAAAGATTAAAAATTCATATCTCAGATTGCACTCATAGTAGCTTTATGGAATAAGCGTTATTGTTTAAAGAAAGCTTTGAATTTTCAACTAAAAATATAACGAAGACCTTCTTTAAATGTACTTAGTTATGAAAGATTTGAAGCGCTAATTGCATTTGATTCTACAAATTATATTTTGGAGAAGACAGTAGATATTAATAACTTGAAGAATTGTATTTAATTTTATTAAGACCTTTTTCACCAAATTCTTGGATAACAAGACAATTACCTCTCCTAAGTATACAAGTTTCCTTTATAATGAATCCTGGGAGATAATGCTGTGTTTCCGGTTTTTATCTGCAAATGTTGGTAATTTCCATACAGTCAGGAAGCAGTAAACTTCCCGTCTTTATTGCTGCTAGCAAGAAAAATTCATTTAGTAGTTGTGCAGAATGCCCCGGCTTTCTCCCTTTAAGGAGAGAACTAGAAAAAATTTGTGAAGAAAATTGCCTCGAGACGATTACATACCAACAATGGACATCGACCAATAGGTCAAATTTGGAGACAAAAATTGAAAATACTGATGATTTTATAGAGACATTTCAAAAGAGGATACATGCATTAATTCCACACTCTTTCATTTTGGGAGCTTTCTAAAAAAGGCGAAAAATTCTTTAAATCAATACAAGTTTGTAGTTTGTGTTCTGAGAATTACTTTTTTGTGATTCAGGATGAAATACAGAATTTTGACTGGACTAACTCACAATTCATCCCCCCTTTGGGATATATTTTAAAAATGAAAGCTCGGATGTTTAAATCACAAATTTAGTCATTATATCGGATTGGATTATCCACAATACTACCTTAGTTCATCTTAGTTACTTAATGAAGTATTTAAAGGACAAGTACAGTATTGTAAAAAGGATACTATATTTTTCTGACGGTTCGGCATCTCAATACAAAAGCAGAAAGAACTTTTTAAATACAGATTTTGATGCCCTGCTAACTGGCACTTTTTTGCACCTGCTCATGGTAAGAGTATTTGCGACGGTCTTGGAGGTAATATTAAACGTTTAGCTACAAAAGCGAGTCTTCAGCGTCCCTTTAATAATCAAATAGTGGCACCCCGTCAACTTTATAACTGGACGAATAATAATATTAGTAATATAACTGTTACGTTTGTTCCTAAGGAAGAATACTATAATAAAGATATGTGCTTGAAAGAAAGATTTTCTAAGGCACATGCAATTTCATCGACTCATAAGGTTCACACTGTAATCCCGGTTAGCACGGAAATTGTATTAACAAAACGCTACTCCTTTTCTCCTGAAGGAATACAGTATATTTTATTATCTGGCCAGAAACTCACAAACACGAGTGATAAGATATCAAACTTTGCAATTTTGCAATTTGAAGAAATTTTAAAAGAATTAAAAGAAGTACCTTTCTGAAAGCCCCCGGCGCAGTTATACGTTGTATATTATAAGGGAGTGAATTCAAAAGTCGAACAGCCTCAAATAATTCACATTTTAGCAAAGGAGAATAGTCTTTCTCCGGGAGCCGAAGACGGAAGCGGTGTGTTTTATCTATAATAATAAGCACTTCTTGAATTGCTGGGTAGTCTTGAAGTATCTCTCCTAACTTGAACATCTTAGGAGTTCAGGTATCCAATAATCTTAGTTGGACGGGATCACATCTATGCTACTGCAAAGAATGCGATGCAGTGCCTGGGCTTCCTACAGCGTTGCAAGAAATATTTCAGCCCATTTGACCTAGCGCTCAACTAAAAGACTCATATCAGACCCAGACTTGAATTTAATTCAGATATTTGGTCAGGAGCAGGTCGTACTGCATTGTCTGCGTTGGATAGAGTCCAAAAGAACGCTTTCTAGTTTATTGGCAATGAGACGATTACGTCCAAAATCGATGCTCTGGAGCACAGGCGTAATGTTGCAATCAATCCCTGCGCGTAATACCCGCGCATCGAGCTGTTTTCACCCTTTCGTCCTTGAGACACGACTGAGCAGAACAGTGAAATTCCGCGAATCCTTCTTGAGTAGAATAACACGAATTTGGAACAGACTACCATCTTCAGTCTTCCCTGTGGAATATCGCACTGGGAAATTCTAAAGCCGGCTTCTCCAATAAACTAATCTTTATTCTGCGCTTGCTAGATTACAACTAACTTACAAATTATCTCTTTACTCTCTATGGGTACAGGGGTATACATCCTCGCTACACGAATACACCACATTCCCCCAGGACTACAGGCTGCATTTGTTCAAGCTGAATGTACACCGACACCTTCACTCGACATCCTAATTCCCTACCTCCCTTCCCTATTTTCTCTTTCGCCAAGGCTGTGCCAGCCAGTGTAAAAAAATATTAGGAAGCTCAAAAAGTATCATGAAAGATAAATCCCCTTAAACTTCCAAGTTGTGAATTTCACATCCCTCCAATTCTATTCTTACTATTCTTACTGTTCTTACTTCATTGCTTGCATTATCAAAAGCCCAAGGTAAATAAGGAGAACAAGGAGAAATACGTGTTTTATACGTAGTAAAATATTTTATATATTTTTCCTATACAACAATATAAAATAAGTGATAACATAATCATAAAAATAACGCTTGTTAGTGGGAATAAAAATTAACTTAAAAATTGCAAGTAAAATAAGAAATATAGAAAAAAAAATTATATCTAGTTCCAATAGAAGCTGAGCTCCACTTGAAATTTATTTCCGGCGATAGAAAAATGTTATCTGAAAATACGCTGTTCTGGAATACGTTTGTTATTCAATGAGCCAACACGATAAAATTATTCTTCTAAGTCGAAATCTTTTTCCCAACTTTCATCAGATGTCGAAGAAGCATTCTCCTCTTTGTTGAAGTGGTCCTTTTGCACTTTAAGTATGTTGTCTTTTTCTGCAGATGGTTTAGATTTTTCTGGTTGTTTTTCACTCTTTTTGGGTGATTTTTTGTTGTTGGTTTGTTTTGTTGGTGTTTTCTTGACTGATTTCTCCGAGGGTTTTTTATCGGCATTTTGCGTTTCAGCATTACTTTTCTAAATAATCACGACAAATATTTAATTCAAGGATACAAAATTAATCATACCTGACTAGCATCCTCGATCAGTACTATGCTCTTTCTCTTTTCTCGTTCCTGGATTTCTTGTTCATACTCTTCCAACAGCCTTGTTTGCTCCTCTTCCGATAGTTCTATATTACACGGAATGTCCTCACTTTCCCAGTTAATGTCGTCGTTTAAGATATCTTTTTCCAAATTCTGTGTATTTTCTATATCTGAAGTTGGTGGAATGGCAGGTTCCTCTTGCTCAGTACAGGTCAGTTTCGGTTGCTCTGTTTGAATAATGCCTTTACGTGGTGAAGATGGCTTAGTAGAGTCCAGCTCTGCTTTTGCTCTCCTTTCAGCTAGTTCAGCATTTGCTAATGCGTCCTCCAGTAAAGCGCGTTTGAATAAATACCTACAGATGTAAGAAATTTAGTTGTAAAAAACGTGCCAAAATTTTTGCAAAAGCTTCTTTAACTTTTTCTGGCTGTGGCAAAAGGAGAAGTTTACGTAAATCAGAAATGCCTAAAATGGAGTCAGCCTTATACAAATGGTTTCTGGTCCAACGTGACAGTAATGTTCCAATTAGTGGAACAGTCTTAATGCAAAAGGCAAAAGAACTGAACAAGATTTATAAAGAAAGTGAACGATTTTCGGGCAGCTGTGGATGGTTAGAAAATTTCAAATCTAGGTACGGACTATGGCATTTAAAGATGACGGAAGAGAAACTCTCATTTATACAACTGTGATGAGTCCGGACTTTACTGGAGGTTGTTGCCAGGAAAGATATTTGTACATGCAAGTGAAAAATCTGCTGCAGGAAGGAAGGTTTCAAAAGAAGTCACCCTTTCTTAGTGCGTACCAATAAAGCTGGAGCACTCAAATTAAAATTGCTCGTGATTGGAAACACAAGAAACTCTCGCGCCTTTCGAAATTATGAATTCCCAACTACATACGTTACGTTAGTTCAAAATCTGCGTGCTTGACGGTACAAATCATCAAAGACTGGTTTCAGGATAGTTTTGTTAAACAGATGCATTACACGTGTGACACCTTTGATTCAATCCATGAATCCAAGTGTAATTAACCTAATCCAATTAAGGTACCGCAATAGTCTATTGGGCTCATGTCATGAACTTGGAAGATAAGGGCATAGGGGAGATTTTAAAAAGGTTGAATTTGCGTGATGCTATTTCCTTTTTACATCAATCTTAAGAGACAGTCTCCCCGGTTATTATTAATAAATGTTGGAAAAAATGTCCAGTTCTATTGACTATAATTCCGAGGAGGAAATTTAATAGTTGGACTGCGTGACGAATAACGTAGATACATGGAACACAGACCAGATTGATGGATATTTTGAGTATAAATCTAGCGATATATCAAAAGAACGATAAACTTAGATCTTCCACCATCTGCAGTGTGTTAAAAATGCAGATATAATTCAAGCGTTTAATTTAGCGATTAAGTGGTCAGAACAAAACAATGAGCATTTTGAAGAAATTGTTACTCTAAAGGTCAATTTATATAGCAACAACATGTATTTTTGCTGAAAACCTGAACGAGATGTTCTTATTGATTGATGACATGTGTAAAAAAGAACAAAGAATGAAGGGGAAAGAAAAATTCCGTTCCAGCGGAGAGATTGAGATTTTAGCTCCTAAAATTTTGTTGGCATATGTTTATGTTTATTAAATTCCTGGCACGTACAAAAGATTACAAAATCTTAAAGTAGTACAAAATTTAGAAAATAAAATCAAAAATTATAACATTAGAGTAGAGCAAATATGTATATAAAAATTACGCTAATCCAAATCATCAAAAAAAGAAGTAAAGTACAGAAATGAAGCAGATTATAATGTAAGTTAAATTGAAGTAGTGAAGCACACTCCCGCGAAAGAACCAAACCAAAAAAAACAACAACAAAAAAACATCACATGCTGCGAGTCAACTGAATT
>QYTT01095688.1:71730-86984 GCA_006980735.1 Dasypogon diadema
TATTAATAAATCTACTTCCTGTGTGGAGTGAATAGCAGGTCTTCTGACCAACTTATGCACTTGGGTAAGAGGAAATCTAGAGAGTTATCCAGTATTCCGACCGACGACGGGTTGCAACCACTCCAATAAGTGGCGTAACTAGCCCTGAATGGGCCCTGTATCAAAATTTCTTGGGGGGCCCTTTTTCGGAAATTAAACAAAAATACTTTCATAAACAAAATATATTAGAAAATAACTAAAAAACCTAGCTCTAAAAAAATAGTCTAAGTCTTTCAGTTGTTGCGGTTGTAACCGGTAGGGTTAAAAATAGTAAGCATACTGTTATAACCTCTGGGAAACTGGAGGCGAGGCTATTGAAATTTATCAATAATAATTCTGCGAGTTCCTAAAAAAAGGCCCAATTAATATACATATCCCATTCTTATTGCTCATAGAAACGGGCCTGGAAACAGTACGGTTCGAGGTAGATTTTTTTAAAAACGGTAAGAGATAGGTAGGTACATGTGATATATCAAATTAAAGGAAATCACATGAGAATTCTAAATATCGGAAAAAACATGTATATTAATTAGGGCTTTTTTTGAAAAATTTTAAGATTTGTGTGAAAAATCGGTAAAAATTCCAAAATTTCGCTGAAAAAAAATGCATAGCTCCTAAACACAAAGGGGTAGGGGAATGAATGGGGACTCTTTGGATAGCCTAGGAACTAGCCTACAAATTGACACACACCACAATTATACGCAACAAATGTTTACTGGAAATTATATGGCCCAAAACGTAAATACGGAGCAAAAAAATTTCAAATCCCGTTATCTCGGAAGCCATTAGGATTGCCTCCTCCCCTGCCATACACTTTTTTGTTTGTCTAGTCGAGACCTATCACTGGGCGCCCGCTTAGTCAACTTAACTGGGACATCCTGTATACCCGACATTACATTTGCACCATCGCATCGTAACCCTTTCCCCTACATTTGGACAAATCAATTCTATATTCTTCGATTGTATTTAAAATTTCAGATTCAAGTCCTCCTGCAGTATAATTGGCTACAGATCTAAACTCCAAAAAGGACTCGCAGATTTTAATTTGTTTAGGTTCACCATTATTTTCTATTATGGACATATATCGAAAGACTACAGAAAGTTGTTCGCTTTTTGACAGATCTTGTGTTGTATGCATAATAATCGACAAAAAAGGAGCTTTATTAATTCCCAAAACAATATTTTCCCTAACTTTGGTTCCGAGCAAATTAATAATCTCATTCTGAATCGTGGGGCTTAGATAACTTATGTCACCCTTTGGCTTTAAAATAAGCTCTTTTAAGACAGGATCAAAGTTAGATAATAAGTGTATAACAGACTGATCTTTTCTTTTATATTCTGTAAAGCAGTCACCAAAATTTCCTCTATCTGAAGAAGATATATTATTAGATTCATTTCTCAAAATCTTCGTTATAAATTTCTTCTATTTGTGGGGGCTCTGGTAGACCACCTACTTCAGAAGACTCTATAAGTCCAATTAAATTAAATATTACATATTTTTACATAATATCGAGGAGCTAATTACTCGGCGAAATAATGTCACAATATCTAAGTAAGGAAATCAAAATATTTAACAAAGACAGTTAACAACCATATATGTACATCAATGCGAAATCAGCCAATTTGCGACAATATTACATATCATTTTTGCAGATTTTAAACAGTTTTCTTACATTAATTGTTAAAGAGAAATTAATGTTTTAGTTGAGCGGACCGTGCCGCAGCTTGAGTCTCTCATGAACAAACAGATATATCTCAGCGACAAATTAGATAATTTACATTATTTTTTCCAAATTGAAGCTGAGATCTACACCAGAATCCAGAAAAAGTTAATACAATCATTTATCTCCTTTTTTCTTTGTGTTATAAAATTAAACATATTTAATTTTAATTTTGATGCATGTTTTCGACGATTTTGTTTTATAAAACGATTCCAACTCAGTGTAAATTTCGGGGGTTTTCAAATGTATAACGCCTTAAGATTTTTTATTCACGCATGTTGGGGCCCCTCTAGCTCAAGGGGCCCTGTATCATTGCTACAACTGCTATAGCGGTAGCTACGCCCCTGATTCCAGTGTTCAATTCGAAAAGGATAATGTGACATCACTGCTCTTCTTGTGAGAAGAAGGTGCCAAAGATGACGCAGGGATATATAAAGTGGGTCTATATTAGCCTTAATGAAAGGGACTTTTTAGGATCTAGTCCTGGTGATTGTTTTTTATTAACAACAGCATAATCGTGATTTTGAATCTACCTGAATCAGAAGATCCAGTAGTTATTATAAGTGTATAAGTGCAACAATTGAGGTTAATTGAAATCAATGTAATAAAAGTGGTCTGTGGCAGAGCTGTAAAATAATCATTCTTTCCGAAAGGATTTCTCACATAGGTAATTCGCATTCAATGGAATTTCAAATTTCTACTTCCATTTATTTCCATTCAGAACGAGAATTACTAAGAGTAATCATCATTCCAGGTAATGATGAATGGAATTTAAATTCATTATATATTCAACTTAAATTGCCAATGGAATTGAAATGAGAAGAAATTACTCCGGAATTACAAGTTGATTTTAATCTTTTAATTCCTTTTCAAGTTCTGTAGAAAAGGAATTAGAATTCGACTTTACTTCCTTAATTACTTTTAATTTAGGAATTAAAATCAACTTGTAATTTCTGGGCAATTTTTTCTCAGTTAGATTTCAGTTCTGTTGGTAATCTTTGTTGAATTTACGAGGAATTGCAATTCCATACGTCATTATTTGAAATGAGGATTTATCTTAGTATTTTCATTCCAAATTGAAAACGAATGGAACTAAAAAAAATCGATTCCAAAGAATGGAATTGGAATGTGTATGGGTAATGTTGGTTTTAGGAGGGTACCAAACACTTTCATACAAAATATCACCTTAGAAAGATAACGACTGTACTGAAACTGCACCCCGTCTGAGCTTAGGAGGGCTATTATTTTCTATATTCTAAGAAAAACGTAGGTGGTATGACCAAAGGGTCGTTGTAGAAAATATATTCTAGTTCTTATTCTCAAACGCCCAGTTATCAATTATAAGTTGCATAACTTGAAAATTTGTCCATTTCGCAATTCTGCCGCAATCCCATTGATCTCAGATTCAACTCAAATTCCCTGCTCATTAGTGTCTCCTAAAAAACTCGCTAGACCTCACTGTCATTGTACACCTTCAGTAACTTTTCGGTGATTTATTTTGACAGCACAAAACGACAAGATTCGAGCACTATTTATATCAAGAACAACTGGGAACATGTGATAATATCGGGATCGCTCATCAGCAAACGCGAATTACGCATAAACTTGATATGGAGAAAACATAAATCAATGCCCTAGCCGTTGCACACTTGAAAAACGCGAAAGAAGCCACCGACCGACCGCTCGGTATAAATGTCGTAAGCATACGGGTGCATTGGGCTTTAAGGTGAAATCGTGGAAATCGAAGGGATTCGGAAGAACATGGCAAAACCAAAAAGAGTCCGAATATCGACTCCAGGAGCCTTGACTAATGCAAAAGACCGGAGCGATCGTTTCAAGTCACCGACCACCTTATTTACAGCGAGGCCGAGGATCGTTGGACGTTTCTGTAAGGTACGGTCCTCATATTGTAGCACTGGTGTAGAACCTTTTAATTACACTAACCAGGCAAACATCGATAACCTTTGGTTTACTTTACCGGTGTGCGTACCACTAACAGTTGCGGTCAGCGAGAGAAACCGTCGTTGGCAAAAACAACAAATTGCCTATAAGGAAGCGATAACCAGCTCGAATTTGGCTCAAGCCTATACCCATATCCACCAGGCAGAACGGCTAGGAACGGATGCAGATAGTACTGTGTCAGGGCGTAATCGTTTTATTAGTGTTTTGCATTAATTGATTAGCAGGTTCGATAAGCCAATCTTTGGGGGAGATTTGCCTGTCCTCTCTACATGACTACCTACTCTTTAGCTCTGATAAAGGAGCTTGACTTTCACGGAAGTTCTAGGTGATGCAGGTCTCACTGGCTGGCATGGGTACGGGAATTTTCAGATTGCCAGCCGATAGACAGATGTCCACGTAGCCAATGTACGTTTATATGCCATCACCACCCGAATCAACGCCTTCCTATCAAAGCTAAAGATGAAGGTGTCATAAGACAGCCGGCGATTACAGGAGTAGAGCAGCAAATTGCCCAGGTTCGCCATACCTGAGGAAAGTTGGTGGAGCGCTGGGAGGCAGTCATTGCGCGCCTCGATTTACAAATAAATTGGACAAGTGTATCGTTAGTGATAACGATTACTGGATATGCAGAATATTTCCAACGTGACAATACGCACCTTGCGGCGGTATAGGCCCCTGCACGGTATATAAAGCTGCCAGTGGTCTTGCTCTTTTTCTCATCCACGGCAGCGGCCGTCGTGCACCTGAATATGTGCGCACAATTCTTGGCCAAGTCAATTGACGTTGAAGTCGCCAAATCGGAGGTAAATTCTTTTACCTTTACGGCTTCGGGTTCGGCAGCGGCTGAATTTACAGTAGTGTCGGATTCTGCTCTGCTGCGACATATGTGTAATTTATTTTGCTTATTTTTATCTAAATTTATTTTGATTTCATTTTAAATGCTTGGCCAGTGACATCTGGGTATCCTCTTATGGTAATACTCGTATGTAATTCTGTCTTATATGTCTGCCCAATATTGCATGTGCGCGACGATAAATTTTACACGGAATACAAAACTGAAGTTAGGAATTTACTGCTAAAGCCACTGAAGACATGAAATACATCTATGCGGTTGCCTGCGAGGGAATTTTCAAAATTTCGTTGCATTTTAATACAAGTTTTAAACTATCAATTGCTTGAAAAATAGGGAAAATTGCAACTATATAATTGTTATGTAGTCGGTTGATCGGTTGATCTATCCAGTTCTAAAGTGCTGCACGTCTTGTTTGCTCTTATAAAACGTTATTCAAATGGTATTATTTCATCATAACAATTCATAATTCATTAATACTTAGCCAATTTCCAAAGAGTAAGAGGCTCGTGCGCAAAGCTACCTCTTTGATCCTTGACAAGATCTTCAGGACACTTATTAACTCGTAGTTAATCTAACTGCTTTATTCACGACCGCCCATGTAGATTCCGTGTCGTCTTTTTGCAACGAGTTGAGTGTAATCTAATGTAATTATTGTCCGAAGGAAGTAGACCTTCGGGTCTTTTCATCCCAGTACCAAGAGTCATCTCAGCTGACTTGCGTCGGAGTGATCTAAGCAATTCCCCTGCATGTATCCTCCTGTAATAGTGTAATGCCTCATCCTCGTAAGATGATATCCAAATATCCCATACTCAGTATTTAGAGAAACTAACTATTTGACTATTCCTCACTCCAGTCTTACGTTTTCTTCTGGTCAGTCCGCTCCATTGTCTAATTCCCTCCTTAGCCTGACAGTAGATTGCAACATTTTACCACAAACTTTGGTGCTTCATTATAATTTATTTCTCGATCAGGTTCTTTACCACGCCTCTCACAATGACGATGAGAATGATTCTAGGCTTTGGAACTAAATAGCTGTCTTCTGTCTTATTAAGGTGTTTTTCGTTTCCTTCGATCCCTATATGTCCTCTGATCTAACAAAGGGTTACTTCATATTTCGAGTTAAGCCAATTAATTTTTGTACATATTCTATTGCTGGGGATGAATCCACCTCCGTCTGATCCATACATTTAACCACCGCTTGATTGTCAAGTGCAATGAAGATTTTACCTCCTCGCATCAGACACTCCTTTAAGTAGTCCAACGCACGAAACAGAGCCAGCATTTCTGCCCGGTAAACTGAGGTGCATCCCCCAGGCTGTTATAGTAGGACAAATTCAGGTCTTTAGAAAATATCCCTGCACCTGCTCTGCCGTCAATCATAGATTCATCCGTGAATATACAAATATCCCTCGGTCTTTTCTTTGGGAGTGATCCATCACTGAAGATAGTAAATCTCTGTCCTATTACGGTAGAGACATCCATGGTAGTAGTCCATATTTAGGCCAGATAAAATTGCTTAATTCAATCTCGGACTATGTCTTGCAGAGGTGCAAAATATTTAGAACCTCGTACAGTCAATTTCATAAAATCTAACAAAACTCAGATGGCTTGGTCACAGAAAACTTGAAGGTAGCCGGAAACTTCGAAAGGTCCATCTGCAGTAGTTTGACGATGTGAAAGGCGGCCTTTGTGCCTTACATGTCGTTAACTAGAAAAGAAGTGCTTCAAATTTTAAACTCTTAAGAGACATAGTCGTAATTGCGACTACTTAAGCCCCTACGAGAGTTGTCGTTGTCGCGATAATGATGATACAGTTGAGTTCTATATTCGATATGAAATATGGTAGGCTTAGATGGCTTGGGTACATTTTCCAAATGACACACTAGGGTCACTAGGTATTCTAGAGAGCACCTCTGTAGAGATGAAGGGTTTGAGGCTGATAGAACTCTTCGAGTTTAAATTAACCTAGTGATGGTGACGCCTATCCTTTATGCCCAGTGACTGATTTAAGCTCTAACCTACGCTTTCACATTTTCACCTTTATTTTACCTGTAAATTAATGTGGCATTACAAAGAAACCTTGATCATAAAATTGATTTTCAGCTCCTGATGGTACCTTTTATTTTGAAAGTGGTGGTAGGTCCGATTTCTTAACCTTCGTAGTCACACTTCCCGAGAATATTAAATTGATCACACGGGGTTAAAATGATCCTAATAAGTTGTATTTGTTCCACGAAATCAATAAAATTACCAGGCATTGGTTAAATATTCAAAAATATCAGAAATTTTGTTTTATTTTTAAATTTTAATATGCTTAAAAAAATCGCAAATATTAAAAATTACTTCTTTTTAGTTAAAAAAACATAATTTTTTAAATTTGCAATATCTTTTGACAAGATTTTTAAAATATACTCTATAGAAATGATACTCTGAAAAAAATCAGTTTAATAGTGTACGTTTCAAAAAGTATTTATTTTGAGGAATGAACATGGTAGGTTTCAAAATAATGAAATGCAGTTATTACAAAGAAGTGTATTTATTTATGTAGATACCTGTTTTATCTTTACATAAATTAAGGAGTTGCAGACATTCAGTTAAAACAATCACCACAAAGGGTTAATTTAAGTTAAGTTTCTCTAGAACTTACCATGGTAAGCATGAGCGAATTAATCGCATGTGTGCGACAGTAAGTTGCATTCCTTTTTTCATTTTCCTAACTTTGAATTCCAAACCTCATCAAGTGTTTTTTTCTGTTTATTCATTATTTTATAAAGTTTTAGGTATTGTAAGGTGCCCTTGAACTGGCGTGTCTATTGTCACTGCATTCTTGAAAAGTTCATAGATCTGATCGAATATAAAAGAAACTCCTCATTAAAAATTAAGAGCTTTTTTCTAGATTATTTAAACTACAATCAGTCGGTACAAACAGCTGCTACCAGAATCCAGTAGCACTATCTAGATTTACCATAAAAGTTGTCGCCACCGCCAATACACCATTTCTTCAATGACTTTACCTAATACAACGTTACAAATGGAGGTAACTCTGTGACTGATCGATTGCACGAATAGGAAATCGTTTATCAGAAAATCGGCATTATTTGTCCATAGGTCTTCTATGGTCTTCTATTTTTCCGTGTAAGATACATAAGTAAAAAGAAAATCTGCAATGGTAACGGGGGAAATACACAGCCGTGCGTTATGCCCCAATATGGCTGCTAGTATCTATTATTGCTATTCTAAATGCTATTTGCTTACTCATACCGAAAGCCTAAGCCGGACGTTGAGGCCGAAGTCGTAAATTTAGAGAATTTAATTCACCACTCACTTTTGAAGGCTTCCTTCAGCTCGAAACCGATAGACGGCTCAAGAAAGTTACTAGAGTAAAACTTGCTTAGAAGCCATTTTCTTCTTTTATGTAATTTTCTTTGCAACCAATGCATTAGAAGTAGATGTTTAGATTGATCAATGATAGCGATTTTATTGAGAGATATATAGGATTGGATTATGTACGCCTTAAGCTTCGAGTCGAGGGTGGAAAGTGATCCGTTTGCCTTTGTTGTGTTTACATATGGAACAATTCATAGATTTTAGGAATTTGTAATAAATGAGAACATCAGTAATCAATATATTGTCCAAAATATAATTTAGTGCTTAATTACCACCTCACAGAGAAGAATATTAAAGTGGTAAAATTACAGAAAGCTTGAAATCAATCAGTATAGAAATAAACGTGGGCAGAAGTCGATTAGAATATAAAACTTTCTTTAATGTATTCCCTAAGCTCAGGGAACAAACCCATGATACACACAGCACAGTTTAGGCTGAAGGAAATTAGGGAAAGAGAGATTGGGAAATTTTAACCTGACAAATGTTTCAAGTGATCCAAAATGTTTGGCATGAAATTATTACTGTGCAACATCCCAGCGGCTTCACAAGTACAATTCTTGTCAATAGAATTGCCTCAACCACGTATCCAGATAAATTGCCATGTCCTGTACGGGATTCGAATCCACGCAAACAGGGGAAAAAAACTGTGTACGTGAGCCTCAGCCCGCACGACCACCGATAGCGTGATTTAATCATTAAAAGCAATATAAAAACATAAAGAGGCCTTAAAACAAGAAAAGAAGCTGAGAATTGTTAGCTTTGTCAAATTTGTAATTTCTGGAGAGGGGGTGAAAAGTACACTTGTTGTATTTTGATGAAACAAAATGTTAGTTTTCGGGGGATCTATGTCTTTGGGTTTTAAGACATTTTAAAAGAAACATAATTTTAACAATTTCTTGAAACTTATTAAACCTCTCAAAGAAAGTTTTTACCTCTGCCTGTGAAATCGTATGGGGAACATGACATTCTAAGGGGATGCTCTTGTTCCTTCTTACCTCTGTGAAGTAAATGCTTAAATGGGTCGGAAACGAACAAGAACAAGAACTTATTCACAATTCAGCTCACGAGAGGTGGATGCAATTAGGGGATTCTTTATAACAAAAAGTTTTAATTACTCGATGCTTCGCTGTGTAATGTGTTTAATAGCAATAATCAATACGTCTCTTTTCGTTAGCCAACGCAGTCCGTAAATACTACTAAATATGGTTTATTACCTATTGCAGCCTTAGAGAGAGTTGAATAGTAGTACACTTAATACAATTGTACTAAAGTGAGACCACTGCGTACATTATTTTCCGATTATACGGCTGTAATCCACATATGTCTGCTTTTTCTTGGTAATAGGACCGGAAGAAATTTTGCAGTATTTAGCAGGAGGAGGCTGAATGTTTACGATTAGCGATTCACTTCTGGTCAGGCATAGGACAATATTATCATGTCTACGTGAAACGAAAGAAGGTCTTTAGGACCATTCGCGATGAGATATGATAACAACTTCAGCTATTTAGTCGTAGCACCGATTCAAAAGGCGTAATCAATAAGGCTTGTGATATTTAGCTGTTCAAAAAAAGCTCTGTGGGAAAGAAAAAACAAAACCGTTCATAATACTTATTATATAACGCTATGACAACAAATAGAAACATTTTCGTGGCAAATAACAAATTTAGATTCGTGCGTATCTGCAAAGTGTATGTGTTTTCCATTAACAATTGTCCATTAAAGTCAAACGAAAAAAAGGTTTTCTTCTCTCTATCCATCAATAGTTGGAGTAATTTTCTTGTTCCACAGCACACATTGGGGTTGCCTGCGGCATAATTAAATTTTCAACCTTTTTGGGCTCATATACATAAATTGTCGTGAAGGAAAATTACGTCTAATTAGCAAATTGCATGTTAGAAATGAATCTGATTAGTCCTATACATTTGTAGTTTTTTCAGGTGCGCGTTCTCCAGCCGTCGTAGACAATAGTCCGACTGCTGTTCGGATTACCCCCATTCCCACGATTTTTACACAAATTAAGTCATACGTCAGTTTCTTCTTAATTTTAAAAGCATTTGCAGCCGGTGCTATTTCTCTTAAGCACGAATATAACTGTGCATTTCTTGCATAAATTTCTGTTAGTGATAGATTATAGAGATTTATTATACACGGTCATGCATAAACATTTTCCGACAGTTTTGAAATTTTGAAAAAGTCGAGAAATCGGTATCAGATTCGAAATAAGTTTCACTTTTGGATGGAAACAGCTTTTACTCCCATTTCACTTTTTTCATATTACACTTTTAATACATTCGAGCGAGATCGGATTTTGTATAGAAACATTCGTGAGAAAACCCCATACAAAAATGCTTTTGCAGCAGTAGAGCTTTTTATCATGACTCAGACGATGGGTCACCGGTATCGAATGTGGAACTGAAGTGGAAACGAAAAGTTCCTTAAATTTTGCAGAGATCTTGTTTTTCATTATTTTGGGATTTATTTGGCAAAATTGGATTCGTAAATTTCGAGGCAGTTTCTTATGTTATTATTTAAATTGCTATCATATCATGCACCTCTACTATTCCATCCAACTTGACCATTATTACCAAACTCGAATGAATTACCTTACATCCAGTGACTCCTATTCTATTCTACTAACGTGATGCCAAAATAAATTTAGGCCAACTTTTCGAAAACTATAGGCAATTGCATTTCGTTATATACCACAGTCTTTTGAGCAAAAGTCAGGAATCGAAGCAAGATCACTAGGGTCCTAGGGATGTATCATCATTGTCTCTGAATTGTTACCTGGGTTCTAGAGATTGTATTACGAGAGTGGAGTTTATGTCAGGGATTACTTCAAATCGAAGGTTGTCTCGTTATCCAAGATATCTGGTTAATCTGGTATCGATTTTGTCGGTATTGAAATATCTCATGGTTCTAGGAATTTCTAATTTCTTCCCCCAGACTAATATTTCTGAATTAAAGACTACGTATGGTATAGCAGATTCTAAAGGCAACCTTTTACCAGATATTTTCAACAAATGTTTCACTACAGCATAGGCCCATGTAATTTCACATACCTCAAATGATGATTACTCAGCCCATGGTATAAAATCTGAAGCGGTTGGTTACGCTATGCTGCAATTATTGCTGGTGGTATTTTGTATGATTCGAGATTCGACGACTAGAGGAATATACCATCGAAGTTTATTAAAAATATTCTTCCAGCCATTCTGCATACAATTGCACAATCAGTCTGATAACTTCAACATTTCTTATTGCTTAGAAAGAGATCATCATCCTCCCCTTACTCAAAATTGTTTCCCCTAGCTTGGTTTCGGATTTTCAGTCTAAAATTATTTTGTGCTATCTACCTAAAGCACTTGAAAAAATGATATGTAATCAGTTTCAAACATATCTTAAATGTAACAATTTTCTCACACCAGTAGCAATTTGGCAATTGTAAAAATTATAAGTGTGTGTTTTGTTTCTGACAGAAATGAAATTTGTTATTTGGCTTTGCTTGATTTTTCAAAGGTTTTTAATAGCCTAAATCACCATAAAATCCTCGATAAGTTACCCAACAAATTCAAAGCAAGGTTTGCGACTATTCACCTATCTGACAGAGCAGATTCAGCAAGTAAAAACTAGGTATTGTTTTTTCAATTTGCGCTGGTATTCTATAAGGCTCCATATTTGGCCATTTCCTATTCAACATGAGAGGTATCTTAATTTATTCCATAATTCCAGTATACACATACATCTATATTAACGACATCCAGCTTTACATAGCCCGACCAGTTGGTCTAGTAGAGAATTGTGCTTGCAGGTTATATGATTATTAGAACAGTCTATATATCACTGGTTAAAGATAAGACCGAGTAAATTTTGGGTAGTAACTTGTCTCGCTGAGGATGCTTTTCTCATTGCAACATGTATGGAAAGTTTTAAGTTGTTTAAAATTAGTTGCGCCAAACTAAAAAAAATTGTAGTAAATTCAAATAGTATGGAGTAGAAAATTAGCTTTCGAAAATCGTAGTAAAAATTGTATAATTGTATTAGGGTAGGAAGGCTCAGCTCTTTTGTTTTCTTCGTACCATCAAACCGAGATGTGGTCAACGGACGTAGCACTTTGTTGGTAGTTTATATGTTCGACTAGAAAATACTGAGTTTATACGACAAACAAAACTCATTTATTATTGTCCATAAACCATTTTGTAGTGCAAACAAGGAAAATCGAATTTGGGCTTACACCCAAATCAAATGTATTGGAGCTATACTCAAATAAGATATATATACGAACTCAAATTGAGGTTTAGAACAACTTCTTAAAGTGGTTTAACATTTCTCGTATAAGTTCAGTGAAAGGGATATCTCCATAATTTTTGATTGGTGGGTCAAAAAGATACAAATAAAAAGTATTTAGATCTAATTCACTTCGCTTATTAAAAATAAAAATCAAATTATAAAATTTAATGTGAAGGTGCATTTGTCAAGCCATTATTTTTACGGACAGACAGACGAACATCTATTAATTGATTTCTTTTCTTCTCCTATTATTGGCAACAGAGCTGGGCAATGGTGATGGGCCGAGCAGTTACTTTTAATTATCGGTACTTTTTAGTTACTTTATGGGTATCTAATTAGTTACTAACTAGTTACTTGTGCCATTCGAATTTAACTAAAGTAACTAGTTGCTTTTTAGTTACTAGAGTTGATGGAATTATGTGTACAAAATAGACAATATATTAGTGAATTGCACTTATCATTTATTTCATTAAACAACAAATATTTCTTCTGACATGAAATTGTACAAGAAAACAACCAAAACGAAAAAGCTAACAAGTTTTTAACAAAAACTTTGAGTTATATTATTTTTTAAAAGAAATGTCTAATCGTTATTTAAAAGTATAATTTTTCCTGCAGTTTTTAGGTCAAGGCAACATCTTTTTTCTATTCAAAACTAGTCTACCTTTTGGAAAAAGTCTCTCACTCGCGACAGACGTTACTTGAAAGATGTTTTTTGGCTAATTTCGACAAATGAGGATAAACATTTTGCCGATCTTTCCAAAACAATAGTATATTTTCTGTTCTTCCAATTACATCTTCTTCCAAATATTGTCTAACTTCCATTATAGCAGAAGATGTATTGGTGCTTAAAGATGACAAGAACTTGACCTACACATATTTATTTTAGAAATTGCTATCCATCCATACGAATAAATACTAGAAGTACATTTGAAGGGCATCAGTTGTCCCTTCGTATAAATTGATGACTTAACCTATTAGTTTTCTTACCATAATATGCGAAATGTTTGAATAAAATATTGAGTAAAAGTTCTAAGCAGTAAAAGTACTTGCAAACATTAGACCGAATTTATTTAAAAAAATTATTAGAATTTTAGAATATTTCGGAAAATAGTGTAGTGCAGAAATCAAACTAGCAAAACGCAACAGTTAATAGGACTTCAAATTGGACACTGACAGTGTCGATAGTCATATTCACTTTTAATATCTTCAAATAAATTTATTTTTTAACTGAAAAGAATATTATTTAAAGCGGATCTTGAGAGTATGAACTATGTTGAAACTTGGCTATTACTCTTGGATTAGATTTCGGTCGCGCCCAGTTTAATTTAGTGTGCAACTCCTATATATGGTAAAGATTAGTGCGTTTTGTGGTTGAAAAGTGTACAGAAAATGCCTGTTGACAAAAAGACTTAATATTCAACACATGTATCGATATTCATTGATATTGGACATTCATCCCATTATTTAAATTTTTCATAAGTACAGCAATACAGGATCTTTTGGCAGTCCATAGATTTAGCCACGAGGTTCACTAAAAGGAACAATAGAAATTCATATCAACTTTTTTGTTTTCTGCCTTCAAAAGTCTTTTTATTGCCTCCTCTTCAACCTAAGGATAAATAAAATCAAGGATGTGTATATGCATATCAAGATAAGCTCATAATCAGAGGTCCAGCAATCCTGGGAACATAATTCACGTGCAAGGTGTTAAAAATAAAACGCGCTAGTATCAATTTGTCACTGCGGCGCAACACTAAATTATTCGTTTCCCTGAAACTATCAATTTGCCAAGAGGAAACAAAATTATTAAGGCGCACGTTTTGGTTTTGAAGCTGGAGCAATCTTGAATAATTCAAGATTTTTTATTGAGTTTGCGAGGGCGGTTTTGGGAGGTCTAATATGGACATTCATATTGATAAATGTAGAGATGAACACGCCCGATCGCAACTAAGAGGATGCGGCAAGACTGTGAAATGCACTCGATAACACCTTGAATTCCAATAATATCCTTAAGCGATGAGCACACGGAAAGGCTTGTCCACATTACTTCGCAGTGATAAATTTATATTCACTGGGCAGACGGAGAGCAGAAGATGTTTGTTGCACTGCCTGTAATAAATGTGCATTTTCTTAAGATCGATGGCCATTGCCTGTTTGTGTTTTATTAGACGACGTTGAGACATGACCATTGTGTCTTCTAAAATGAAGATATTGTTGTTTTCAAAATAATTTCTTCACACTAATTTATTCAACAAAATCCATTTCATTCGTTAATTGTAAATGAGCCAACAAAAAAAAAAATAGCGACAAAATTACAAATGTAAAAAAGTGGAAATAGTGTGAATGAATTAAAGCTTTCTGAAAAATATACATTTTTTGCCAAATTTGCTTTTTCCTGGCTTCAGAAAATAAATTTCTTTATCAGCTGGAGTCCAAGCAACTAATAATATTAATAAATCAACGTCTGCCTACAACAATGGTTGTGTTTCTGCAGCATTGTTTTTGGCTGATATTAGCAGTTTCAAAATTTTCACACAGCACTGAAATTAACCTACTTTTATTGCTTTTATTGGACATATTAGTATTATAACCGTCAAACACAATATTATCATTGTAACCATCAAGCATAATAGTTATATTAGAAACAAAGAAATTCTAAATATAATTGTGTTACAAAAATGTCGTCAAATGTACTTTCTTGATTTCACATAACACGATGTAGAAGATATCCTCATCCCTAATTTATTAATTTATCGAAAAGTGCTAATAGATATAGATCATCAAATGTTTTTATTACATTAACTTGTTGAGGTATAATAGAAGTGGATCTATAGCTACTTTTGTATCATGAATTTTAACAAATCTGGAGACAGAGCTGAGCAAGAACACATTCATTACTTAAGACTTAGGATTAAATACTTTTGAAATCCACTGCTTAGTACTTGGAATATAAGTACTTGCGTCTATTTACTTGCACTTAAGACTTAGCTTTGTACTTA
>QYTT01095690.1:457-12627 GCA_006980735.1 Dasypogon diadema
CTGACTGCCTAAGCGACCCTCTTTTCAGTCTTTGGATTTGACAAAGCATTTCGACACCCACTGTAATTATGCTCATAAATATTTAACTGGTAATTTCTCTTACAAGTCAGGGACTTCTGTTAACTTTCTTGTAAAAGTTAATTGTCAACACAGGTAGTTGTCGCTACGGGGGATTCAGCAGGTGGAAATTTAAATTAAAGTGACAAATTAGATTTAGCAACCTCGCTTAGTAATCTTAAAAAGAAATAAGAAGTACTAAGTTCTTTATCAGTCGTCTCGGTTTTTTTTGCTATTATCGAAACAAATTCTAAAGTTCAACATATCTCAAAATGGGTTTCATTCTATAGGCAAAATATTGTATTGGTTTAGTCAATTTACATACTACATGGAGGGGTAGGATTAAATTAGTTTCAAACTTGGTATGACTTGTGGAAAGCAAGTGGACTTGTTCTTTTATACAACAAGACGAAATATTTTGGTCAAATTTAGAATACTTCAAAAATTTATGGAAGAAAAACGGAGGCTATATTTTTTATCACTTTAAAAAAACAGGAATTATTCAGGGTCATATTCTGTAGAAGTGGATGGCCATTCTTGCAATTGACTATAAAACTCTTAATATTCTAACTTTTGCAACATCTTTCAGTTTTTTAGCTTTAATTTCCTTGAGATGCACACGATATTTCGCTTGTCATGTCGCAAGCTTTTTCAAGTGTTAACTGAGTTGTATTTCGTGTAATTCTACGCGGGCGCGTGTGAGATATTTCACGAGACGCGGTTCTCCGAAAGACTATTCAAATAAACAAACTAACCGCGGAAGCCTAAACTACAAAATTTTGGAATTAATCGGGCACTGGTATATCTTCCCAGTTGGAAAAAGAAGCCTTCATTATACGCATATTTAAGGCCTCCTATGGAAGTTAAGAAGGAATGCCTCTTCGTTTCTTAGTTAATTTCGTTTTTACATAGGTTGTCATTGGAAGGCACTCATATTAAAAAATTCTTATTGAGTAATTCTAAATGCATAGCACAAGTTTTCCTTCTTTATAGCTTCAAATGGAAGTTTAGGGAAGTTTTCAGAAATGTTTACAAAACCGAACTATTTCAATAATCCTCCCAGAGGAAGCCTCCAGCTCAGTTCTCCAACTGGGTTACTACTTCTTAGATATAAAATTTCTATTCTTGACTAGGCTGAATGTGTGTTTCGTAAATAATATTTGGCTGAACGAAGCAAAGCAAGCTCAGTTTCATAACTATATCATCAGATATATTTTTAATTTTTTTTTAAAGTAGAAAGAATTAAAAGAGGAGGAACATGCTGATCCGTTTCAGTGTACGATGGAAACTTGCATTCAGTACAATTTAAATTAAAAAGTACATGACAAGCAGTAAAGCTCAATATGATAATATAAGTGATATGCGGCTTTACTGTGTGGGCAGGTTTGGTGTACGACCGGCTTATTACTTGCGTAAATTCGCTTTATTATTATCCTCCACAAGATCTCAATAGGGTTTTGATCCGTCGAGTAGACAGCTCACATTAACACAGTGAAGGTCCAATTTGATTGCCTTACTTCAATGGATGGCAACGTTGTCAATGGAAAATCCATTGTTTGTCTTTGCGCCCATTCCAAAAGGGTAGAAGTTTTGCTTGCAGAACTCTAATGCATTTAGCACTGTCCATTCGGGTAGAAGGAAAAACTAACGGAAGTAGTTTCGAGAATGAAAAAGCTCTCCAAACCATTAAATCCATCCACCAAAGTTTCGTATCAAAAAGCACATTAATGCCTCTCTAAGATTGCATTGATAATCATCTCGGCCATCGAGATTGAATTTTTTCTTATCAGAGAAAATGACCTAAAGTATAAATGGAAATAATAATAACCATAATAATTTTTGAAGTACCTTACTTCAATCACGGTTCATGTTGGTTGTAGTGAATTCTCGTCGGACGACTTTGTGGTTTGGCCCGATAGATTTTCGACAGTGACACGTTCAACTCGAGCTGAATTTTTAATTCATTTGAACCCTTCGTGGAATTGCTTGCAGTTGTTAAAATTCTACCCTTTTCTCGAGATGATAATTTTTCCTTCAGCCTGCCCTATCCTTTTTATGATTCCAGGTAGAGAAAGTTCCTCCTTGTGAAAAGCTGTAGAAATTTTCCCCTTTTCCCCTTTGACAAATACTTTCCATGTGGCATTTTAACCAAAATGAAAACAATTGCCTATTCACTGCAAAGTGCTATCCTCTACAGAATTGCAAAAATTACACTGAAATATGATCTTCGTCGCTTCTAAACCTTCTGATGGTGATGTAGTTATGAAACAATGAAACATATAAAAACAAGTATTTTTCTCTTTTCTGCTGAAAATACCGTAACTTAGTACTATTATTTTATTATATATATAGATGGTAATACATTTATGAAACGAAGTGTACTTTTCTTATATTTTTGCAATGTTTCTAAAACCCCGCACATTGCTTAAACAACAAAACAAATAGTCCAGCTAAGGATGTTGAAAATTACTTTGCAATTGATTCTAACCGAAAAATAAACTTTGCTCTAAGTTTGAGAGTCGTACATTGTAGCAGCCGAAGATTTTTCCATTCACGAATATATACATTAGTAATTTCATGCATGTAATCCACTTCGATATGGTAATCCATTACATGGTAATGTGTAAAAGTATACACATTACAGCTCATTACGGAAAACATTGTATTAAGGACGAAACTGTGGACAACAAACCTTAACCCCTTATTATCAGCATTATACTGATGAATTATGGCTTGCAAACAAGCCTGAACAAAGTAAAAAATACCGAAACTTTTCAAATAAATTTTTTATACGCAAACTTTTAGAAACTAGTTGGTTTAGTAGTCTAGTGAGTGTTATCATTTATAAAACCATGAGCTGAATTGAAAATAAGAATTAAGGGTTAAAAGGTCGTTAATTTCAAGAAAACCTGGTAATGCCATACGTACAAATAACCTTTGTAACCTTTTATTTCGAGTGCAATTAGATAAGTATTAGGTTAGCTATCCTGTCAGTAAGTTGTATCCAATAATTTCAAGATTGTTTAAAAAGCTGAAGCCACGACAAAGAACACATAAGAAATCAATACAAGATTACTAGAACTAAGCTACACTCGGGCGACATTGAAAAGTACGCACCTCTAAATTTTGTTGAAGTTGCAACATTATACTCTTTTTCTATTAGTTTCATTCAATTCCCTGTGAACTATCTTCCTTTTAAAAGGTACTGTTATTTATTGGCGTTTAGAGAGTTGCATTGTTTCAAGTAAAGCGTAAAAGATCAGTTTTAGAGAAAGTTGGTAGCAAATATCTATTCATACTAAAACCGAAATACTGGCACTGAATAGAGAGCTTGGACGTCATTATGGGTATTTAGAAGAGGCAATCAGGAAGTTATTTTTTAAATTATGAAAACCAAGGATATTAGAGAGAAAGCCTTGTGAACGTCGGGAGGTCAACAAAGAATGGTAGATCCAGGTTCATACACATCCTTCATTATGAAAAGTATTTGTTCTAGACAGAATTACAAGGAAAACACAACAAATTACTGATCTGAATAAAAAGTCAAACAGTATGGTCCTTCGATCCGGATGCGTGTAAAAAACCCGGTTTATATTGTCAGCAAAATTAAACTTGATAACATTATTTAAATTTTTAACAATTTTATCATTATTTAACCACGGCGGCGGCCGACTGGGCTGAGGCGCACGTCTGCAGATTTTCTCCTCTGCTGGCGTGAGATCAAATCCTGCATAGGCCGCGGCCATATATATGGGTACCAGTAGTTGAGGCAACTTCTACTCTACTGACGAGAATTGTACTTGCGAAGCCACTGGGATGTTTCACAGTAATTTCATGCCAATAAAATTGTGGCTCACTTGCAATATTTGTCAAGTTAACTTCCCAATTTTCCTCTTCCTTAATTTCCTTCCTCCTAAGTTGTGTTGTGTGCGTCATAGGGTTGTCCCCTGAGCTTAGGCAATACCTTAAAAAAATATATTACGATTATTATTAACTGCCTTTGTGTTGCTTCATTTACTTTTTTATTTTTTGTACTATTGAATTTTTTTCTCACTTAATTGCTGTAATTGCCAAATATTTTATTTGTAAGCATGAGTGATCAAGATCAAGGTAACTCTTCTCAGTAAATTTTGTCTGTGGTTTGTAATTTATGAGGTTATAGATATGTATCATGTCGACGTTGATTACTGATAAAGGTTTTCGGTAACACCCCTTTTATTTTGCAACAATATTAAGTCGTTCGGACTCCACGATATAATCAGAAAGTCCATTCGCAACTTTTCCCCAAGAAACAGATGAGATTCTCATCCCCGGCTATGACATTATTAAGTAAGATTGTATTATTATCAACTCTGTTTGGTTCCTTTATCTTTGGCCTGGTATTACGTTATCTTTTTGTTATCTCAAGCACCCTAACGCTTTTGCAATTTCATTAATGTCAATTTGTTATCCTCTACTAACTGTATTAGTATCTTATCACAGATAAGCATTAAATCTACTTTGTGGGTCATTAGGGTATTAAGAGCTATTTGGTATGATTTGTAAAATAATTTAGGCCACTGAACTTAGTAATATCTTATATAAGCATCTTGTGATATGTCCACTTCGACAAACAAATGTTTGACAGTACACCGTGACGTTTTAACATTTAAAACTATAGATATTGCGAATTCTAAAGATGAGGACACTTTTAAAACTCATTTCAAATACAAAATTCACTCTGTCTATTTAATATTTTGAAACGTTCCGCACCTATTGGACAATTTGGTAGTTTTTAGTTTATAGTACCGAAAATTGTTGAAAAATTGGAAGCCTAAAGCCTTATTTGAATTTGAATTTTTCATTGGTATAGGGGGTCATAGCGGCAGATAAGAAAACTCACCCTTCAACTACCATATCTATACTACCTTTAGTTCTAGTGGGTATTAGTATATATAAGATTCAGGACCGCTGTTAGTTGGGGTGTCTATACGTCATTTCAGTGACAATGTAGTCTGGTCTTTATTAGCATAATCATGATAATAGTTTTTAAAACAATATACTATAATTTTAATTGCTTTGATAACACGCCTTCATTTCCCATTGGTTTGCATTTATTATTCAACTAAAATATGACTTACTAAAACCCATACAAAATTTACTTACGGAAAATTTTAGTATAATGGCAACAGTTTACCGGAGAAATTATTTCGTTCTCTACTCGAAATTGGACTGAGAAGGTATTTCGTGTGGAAAAGTTGAAAATCACGCGAAAGTTTATGTTTTGCGTCAACGGCATTCACTCTACCTACTTACCAACTTGATTCCAGTGATCATTGATTACAATCTGACACTTTACGAGGTGACAAATCTTTGCGGTTAGTAGCAAGTGCCATTTCTGTACACCACCTGTTACCCAAACAATAATTCAATTAGCTAATTACTAGTTAAGTGTCGAGGCGATAACTGTGCGAGATGGTAATTAGGTTGGGGTAGTGTGGGGTGGTTCTACTCAAAACGCGATATAAAATCATAAAATCGTTTTTATTCGTTGTTGTTACTAATTTTACATAATGCATGCTAATATAGCCGTCCGTTGACATAGTATAACACTAAGAACTAAATAAATACTATCGGTAGTCGTAACATGTGCGAGTAGTGATGTCGAGAGCTGAAAATGAGTGGGAAATTCGAAAGCTGAAAGCGAAAATGATTGACACTTTTAAGATGATATTCGTTGCGTAAATATCACAGTCTTGAGCAAAAGAAGTTAAATACATTTTTCAAGTATGACGAAATGTGAAGGACACAAGGATAAAATATGCAAAGTGCTTCTAATCTAAATTTTAACTGACACTTATCCTAGAAGCCAAGTAATGCAGGTGAAGAAAGGTACAGACAAGAGCTGTGAGGTTTCCCATGGCGACGGTCATATGTATTCTTCGGAAAGATTTGTGAATTCTTTGGTAATGTGGGCAGTTAACTAAATCCTTCTGTTCCAATCGTCCCACCTCCTGGCCACTGCCAACGCTCACTTCGAACTTATGTTTTTCTCGCATAAGTCTGAGTAGCGGCGGTGCCAAATATAACCGGACGGCGACCTCAATGACTGCACATATTGTAAGTGCTATGACCTGGACATAAGATGAAAATTCCCATCGTCCTCCAATCACTTTGATGAACATAATCAGGGTACAGATGCTGAGCATTGAATTCATCGCGAAATATTTAGGAAACAGAATCTGTTGACATAAGCCAAATGTGTGTCTGGGCAATGCAAAATAAAGTGACAATCCTAAAAATAACAAAAATTCAGAAATTTTGGACTAATGAAATTGCATGTCTTGTAGCGCTTACCTGACACAAAAGTCATCCAAATTTGTGCACCGAAATGTGTTGCAAATGCTCCAAGATATGTCAGCAGGGCTAAACCGCTTTTTCGTTCTCTAGATTTGATTAATTCCGTGGCTCTGTCCTCACTTTCTAGCAAATTTGGCCAAATTGCCAACAGCACAAAAGATAGAATTCCAAGAGCTATGACATGAGCTGGTTGAGTTGTTCTACTGAGGATCCTAAAATAAAATTAATGCAGACACTTTAGATATGGTATTCATAATGGGTAAATGTTATATAAGAATTATATCGTAACTAAACGAATGCAAAATAATTTTGTTTTGTGCTTATGGATTATGTTCTTCTGCATCACATTGAATTCTATTGCTCAGAAATATATATCATAACCTATCTTTCAAATATAAGGCAAATAGGTAAATAAGAAGGCATTGGTGAATGGTGAATGGAAAGCTCGGTGGCTCAGATTTTATGCATTCTGGATTTGAATCTATCCACATCCACCTTAGAATATAACTTTAATAGCCAGGAAATGTTGTACTGAATATTTAGATTGATTTAAATCGTTGACTGAGTCTACTCCAGGCGGTAAAATTGGTATGAAAAATATTTTAGTAAAATTGGTATCATATTATTTTCCACTCAAGGACTCAAGCAAAAACTTGTTCAAACTATGACTTGAATCTTTTCCATCATGAAGAGCAAATCTTAAGAATCTTCGTTGAACAGCCTCAATTCGGTTGATATGGAACATATAAAAAGGAGACTAGACTAGCGTATTCAAGGATAGACTTTACAAACGTATAATACAGAAGACGAGAAATATGGGTATCATTGAACCACATTCTTTGGACCACATTTTTACAAAGCTCAAAGTCGCATTAGCTTTAACAACAATAGCGTCGATATGATCCTCAAAATCGCCTATAGTTTTATCAACCCTAGACAAGGAAGATTCATCAATGGTGAAATCAAAAAGTGGTATGTATGTACAATACGTGTAAAGGATTTTCAGGTACGTTTAGTGACATCTAAGGGAAGGTGATTTACATAACAGAAGTAGTAGTGGGCATCAAAATCAGAATTCAAAAGGTAACAGTCAAATTTATTTCAAATTATGTGAAAAATCTTCGCATCATCAGCATAACAGGGAATTCTTGAATTGGAAAGAATCAAGGATTGGTGTAAATTATGAAGAACAATAGGCCAAGATGACTATCCTGGGGTACACCAGATGCAACTCTCAACTGTTCGCAGCGGATACCGCGAAACGAGACTCGTTGGGTATGGTTAGAGCGATAAGACGAAGTCCTGTTGACAAAGCAGGCAGGGAAGTCAAGAACAGACAACTTGTAAAGGAGAATGCTATGATTAATTCTATCGAAAGTCGGTAAAAATACAATCTTTTCAGAAAATCATACTTGCAGGGCAGAATGACAGTTGCGTCGAAACACCAAGTAGTCGGGGCTGATGAACTCACCATCAATAATCCCTTCACAAACCCAAGTTTTGGTCAAACATTGTCGAGGCAGAATTACTTGTTTTCGATCGGACTCAGCTTAGTAAACCGATATTTCGCTCATAAGTTTTTTGGGGTATTAAAAGAGATGTTGAATGATTCAGTAAATGCACAGCCGCCACGATTTCGACCGGCATTAAGTTCCCTACAAGCAATCACATCTAGCGAGGCACCAATGCCCGAATAAATGAGGTGAATTACTTGTGGGACTGAACTTTAACGCGGGCGTCTTGCAGATCTCAAAGCAATAGGGTTTAATTTACCAGGCATAAAGGCTTTAGAAACGCCAGTATCAGCAGAGGAGATAAGACAGCAGCCGCAGATTGTGATAAGTTCCACAGGACGGCATCGCTATCAATAATTATTGAAGTCGAATTAGAAGGCGAATCTTCCCTAAGCCCCATTATTTCTAATCAATATTTTCTGTAGCAGACAGTTTTTCCACCTTCATGATTTATTTCATTAAACTTAAGATTGACAAGGAACAACAGCTAAGGTCCTTGTCAATTAAAAGTCGATTTTTGTTGAAAAATTCCTTGAACAACCTGAATCTAGTCCATTTTGTGGACACATCCAGTCCAAGCAAAACTAGTATATCCCTTCAGAAACTGGCAAACTCTACTTCCGTTGTCAAATTCGTATTCATTAAATTTCTTATGTTATGTTTACCGCTCTTAGTTTTTAAATATGTTTTAATCTAAATAGACCGAGATAGGAATACATTTCACTATTATGACCGTAACGAGAGATGAACGCGATGAAAATTAACTCTTGCTTTGGACGTAGATATCCTGAGGTTGGAAACAACAATTTCATAAGGCTTAACAACATAAAAGAACTTTAATTAAACTTGATGGAGTTCTGAACAAAAATAACTAAACTTTGTCCCTCACTGGCAAGCAAAAAGGCACAATAACTTTGAATTTGAATACGACTTGATTACATGAAAGAGTGCCTTCTGACGGAATGCGTAAGTGTACCTCGCCTCAAGCACAACTTAATCATTTTGAAGAGAAAAGGTTGGCCACGTTTCAGCAAAAGTTCTGAAAACCAAATAAATTACATCCCTCCCTGGTATTTAAAACAGCAAGGAAAGGTCTGCCTTTGAGAATTAGTTTATTCTCTTTGAATGATAAACAGAAATTTGACTCAAAGCCAAAATCCTCCCCGCCTTTTTGCTACTCACGTCAACACACGTTTCGAAACTTTTGTTACCTTAACATTTATCCATCAGTTTTTATGAAAACGAGAAATGTGTTCTTAGAATTTTTTTATGTAAGTCATGGGGTGTTTTGTGTTTTTTTTAAATGTGTTTAAAGGTGAAAAATGCAAAAGGGTTGAACACATGACAAGAGCATTTTATAAAAAAAAAGATTGTCATTTTAAGTTCATTACATCGGAAATATTTTAAGAGTGGAGTGAGGAGTTTTCTTTAATTACAGACATGAATATGAAACGAGTCCAAGGTCCTTACATTTTGACTGTATCTCAATGAAAAAATAAAAAGTATTAAAACAGCTTATAATAAAGAAAATTAAAGAAAAAGTCGATTTAAGTAATCCACGAATGCGCATTTATTGGCATGTCACCATAAATTGGGCGTCACTGTCATCCGCCGATGATTAATTGTCGTGCCCGTAAAACTTTCATGAGATTAAAATTGAAGCAATAAATAGTGGGTAGTGGCTTATTTAGCAATTTTTGGCAAGCAGGTAGGCTGGATGATTGTCGAAATCGTTAAGCACTTCACGCACCTCTGGGGCCAAAATGAAAAGGTACACCAACCATCAATTATTATCCTTCCCTACTTCTTTTACTTCTTTACATCCGGAGGCCAGCAAAAAGTTGCATGGCCAGTCCACATATTTTTTTTCACCTTTTTTACTTATTATTAATGAGCATGCATTTTTACCATTTATTTATTTGCTTAAAGATAAAAAATTAAAAGTAATGCCGGTAAGTTTTGGTCAGTGGACGGCACTCATTTAGGTCGAAAATAAATTCCATGGGATAATCTTGAGATTACGATTCCCAAGTGGACTTCAAATGAATTCAAAGAGAAATGATCCAGAACATTTACGTTTTAGACGGCAGATACACGAAGGTGCCAAAGAACCGACTGGAAACGATTTTTTTTATTCACATACGCCGAACACACCTATCACGTTATCAATATGGAAAACATTTCATTGTTTGTTATATTTTTTGTAAACTTTCCGACTTCTCTACATGCCTGATTCCATCCAAGCAATATTTACGTACGTGACACTGCCGGCAGATACACCATAAGGGCGTGATTTTCAGAAATTTACGCAACCTGTATCACACATAAACTGTATTGATTGTACAAACGAAATACGTAACTAATAATTAATGCTACTAAATTAGGAATCACCAACAGTTTAGAGACAATTTGATATTCCTTCTTTTTGCGTCATTCAATCTAAAACAATTAATGATAAGATAAACAGGTGGGTCGAATTTATCGTTACGGAAATTTCTAGTATATAAGCAAATTTTTGTAGCAAATTACTTTGCACCAAAGTCGACATCAATTTCACTTATTGTTTACACAAATAATTATCTGTGATCTCTTACATTGCATAATACTTCAGCAAATAACAAAATACTTCAGATAAAGCAAAATACCATCTCCCGGAGCAATTTCATATCTCTGCTACTTCATTAGAATTGATTAAAGATCAGATTGCATTGGGATTTTAATCTGCTTGAACGATAACATTTTTATGGGTATACCAATTAGTCTTGTGTTATAAATATTGCAATAAGTTAAGAAAACAAATAGCTTTCATAACTCTGTTGCCCAAAAGAACACAGTTATTATTTGCTAAGTCTGTAGTCCAATGATTTCTAGATGATTGACGGATATTTAAGATGTACAGGTTTTTATCTTCTAGAATTAATGACATTTTGACAGTACTATTATAAATAAATTATCAACTAGAGATCCAGTTCTATACAGAAAAATAGTCAAAAAACTTTTACTTAGGGTACCCATAACATAGCCTCAATACCGCAAATTAGAATTTCAGCATCCAGTAGCGTCCTCTTCTTACCTTCACCATAGAGAAATCATCACGTGGAGCTGAAATTTCAGAACAGTCGATTGCAGCGAGCTTTCAAAGATGACAAGTGTCAGGGTATATAGCAAGCTTTAAAAGCTCGCTGCAATCAGCTGTTCTGAACTTTCTAGGTGATGATTTCTCTATGGCACTAGCCTTTTCAATATTTGCTTGCAAAGAACTCATAATTACCCTTTTTTTTATTCACACCTTGGTAGCTTATAAACATGACATACTACGTCATTGAATGCTACAATCAACCGTCTATGACATCTCGAATCAAACCTACAAAATACTAAACTACAATAGGAGAAGAAAAAAGAACAAAAGAAGAAGAAAGAACAATTTTTGCTAGTTTCACGCGTAAAGAAACCGATAGACAGCTAAAATTTACCCATAGCTGGCGCAGACCACCATATAGTTGTTTCATCATCTGATTAATGTAGCTACAGCAACCCAGGCAGTTCTTAATTATGCAACCCAAGTTTTTAATAGGGTCAACAAGGTTGCGCCATTAAGACTGACACATGGAAGTTCGGATAATCCAATGCCCGTCCGTATACTACCATCATTTAACTAACCGTCGAGCCGTTTATGTGTTGCAGGTCTTCATTAACTCGATCTACGCAGCCATCGATTAGACCAAAATATTGTAAGTGCACCTTAGAATAAGTGTCACTAAATCGTTCACATAGAGATTGAAAAACAGGAGGTCCGGAATTAAGCCTTAAGGGACACCGGAAGCTAAATGAATCGAGCTGAAAACTGAAGATAGGACTCTAACTATTTAATAACGTGGTTTCAAAAAGCTACTCATGAGCCTAAGAGCTCACGAAGTTCAGAGATGAGTTTAAAATGATTCATTGAGTCAAATTCCTTACTAAAATCTAGCATAAAACCAGATCAAACTAATTGTACAGAAATTCTGAGGTTGGGTAGGTGTAGAAATTTTTGGTATGGGAATAACCATTGTGATGAAAACTGTGAAGGTGTCAAGCAATAATTATAGATATGAGTCCCTCTTTTATTTAATTAATCCTCCTTTATATTCCCCTGCATGACGAAATTAGCCTCATTTCCGGAGCATTTCCACCCAATAAGTATACTTCCATTTCTATCAAAGATTTTCGAAAACTTCTTAACCTTGCAGGTTATTAAGTTCGTGGTACGTACAATACGAA
>QYTT01095691.1:0-10463 GCA_006980735.1 Dasypogon diadema
AACAGGCTTCGCTGGTAGAATTGTGGTCAATAGAATTGCCTCAACCACTGGTACCCAGATAAATCACTGCGCCCTCTGAAGGAGTCCAACCCACGCACACAGAAGAGGAAATCTGTAGATCTGCCCCTCAGCTCGCTCGGTCATCAGTGTGAATAGCTATAAAAGTTCGAGTGTCATGCGATGTATAATAGTTTCTTTATATATTAAAGGGACTTTTATATCACTCTAACAATTACCATTAAAATAGGAACGCAATATACCAAGTGAGAAAAGTCTGAGGTCTCCATTATACCTTTTGGATATCTGGATTGGGAATAAGAAGTAATACGCAGGTATTTGGAGTGAAAGATCTGTCGTGAGAAGTAGTTGGATGTGCTGTCGGGAGAATTACAATATACCACTGCCAGTTTTCAAATAAACTTGTTGAAAGAACTGAAGTAGTAAGAATTTCCAAAATATGTCTTTAAAATGTCATGTAATTAATTTGATAATTACATGAGGAAAGCTACAAAATATTTGTGTTTAAATTTTCTATGATAATATTGTTATAAAAATAAAAGTAGTCCAATCTAAAAATGAGTTAATTAATAATATTTTTGACCTGCATGTGTGAAAGATTTTAAAAATAAAGAAAATGCTACCTTGAAAATGGAGTCAGTGTTATACATTCTTAACATCATTACGATAAATAACGGGAGATTTTTGGTGGGTTCTTTCTTAATTGCCGCCACAACCTTATCAATCCATAGTATGTGGCTCTGGCTCTGAGGTCTTAACTTGATGCTTTCATTTTGTCCACGAGTTCCAAACCATCAACATATCTGCTTTTTTTGTTCTACAAATCTTGCTGTAAGCATTTTCTTATTTATCTTATTTATCTCAAATTTCAGTCTCGTAAATGGAGTTTCCAGAAGGCAAATGTCGACATTTACATCAAGGTCAGAAGGCTGCTGAAAGATATCTGCGCCGTGTACGTAAGATGTGTAATCGGTGAATCTGCTGCTCGAAAATGGATTTCCAGGTTCAAAATTGGAATTTTAAGCTCGACGACACTTCCCGCTGTGGCCGACCTGCCGAATTCGACAAGGATCGTCCCAAAGCTATTTTCAAAGAAGTCGGCCGTCAAACGTGCAGAGAGTTGGCGAAGAATATAGTTAGTAATGCGGCAATAATCTCTCGCCAAGTAATGGGATTTGTTCAAAAATTTGGAGCTTGCGTGCCACATAAATTCACCGAAAACAACAAAGAAAAGCGGCTGGCTATTGCCGCTCAGAATTTCGCACGCCACCGAGCGTGGCCACAAACAACGTTGCATGTATAGAATCGTCAGAGGAGATGAGAAAATGTTTCTCTACGTCAACGTGAAACAGAGGAAAAAGTGAGTGGGTCCGGGAGATACGCCTAAGCCTAAGTTAAGGAAGACTTCCATCCCAAGATATTGATCTGCGTTTGGTAGGATTTGAAGGATCTGGTGCACTGGGAAATTCTGGAGAAAAACAAGACGGTCGATAAAAACCTCTATCTAGCCCAGCTGCGCCGATTAAAGGAAGCTATTCAACTGAAAAGACCCAACTGACCAAGCCAAGTCATTCTTCGCCACGACAACGCGCGACCTCATACGGCAAACTTCATCAAAGCCGCCCTCCAAGAGCTCGATTGTGAGGTTCTTCTACTGAAGAACCAAAGACCGTATTTTTCGGTCTTTGCGCAAAAGGTTTACCATCCTTTCCGCTCGTTGTTGAGCTATATGCATAGCGTAACCTTCGATAATTGTGAACAACTCAAAAACTGACTCGGTAACTTCTTTGACTACAGGGCCAGCGACTTCTGGCGAAACGGCATCAACAATTTTGTCGAAAGGTAGGAACAGGTTGTAAACAACGAAGGCGAATATATAATTTATTCTTATAATTGTTGTAACTTATGAAATAACCCAATAACTCACGACTAACTGAAGTAGTGAAAAAATTATTAATAGTGATGGGTTTTGAAGGATTGTTACACTTGTTACCCATGCCGCTAGTCGAATGGGCTGAGGCACACCTCTTGAGAGTTTCGCTGGAAAGGGTGCGGTGATTTATCTGGGTACCAGTGTTTGAGGCAATTCTACTGACGAGAATTGCACTTGTGAATCCATTGGAATATTATACAGTAAAAATTTCATGCCAAATATTGTGGCGTACTTGCAATGTTTGTTAAGTTAGAAGTTATCAATGTCTTCTTCCCTGAAATTTCCCTCCGGCTAAGTAGTGCTAGAGTTGTCCTATGAGCTCAGGTAATCTTTGAAAAAAAGTTATACATAATTTTATGTATGTTATCTTGAAAACACCTTAGGTTCCATAGTGGGTGTCCATTAATTACAAGTTTGAATGTAACTAACATTGTAAGTACTCGAATGAATGCTAAATAATTCATATATATAATATGTTCATATATCGTCAACAACTCTTTCTTTAAGTAACTAAATTTCTTTAAACGCATCAATGACAGATCGCCCGTAGATATTTTTTATTTCTTATTTATTTAATTTAATTATTAAAGCACATTTGAGATTATACAGCTCATTAGTTATGTACAAACTCCGAGGAAAAGAATTCTTATTACTGAAGTGTCATGTAGTTCTTATTTATACTTCATAATAATAAAGAAAAATAAAAAAAGAATTGAAATAAAAGCCTATTAAATCAATAAACAAAAAGAAAAAAAAAATTAATACTATGCATGTATTAAAATCAACACTCCTTATAAAAATCGGGGGCCTTCCCCTTGAAATCCCTGATACACCCCGCCATTCTGACACCCAAAGGAAGCTCATTCCAGACTCTGATGGCATGGACGCAAAAAGTGCGAGTGCTAAATAATGTTCGAAATCTCGGCACTGCTAGCAATCGGGTGCGTTGGGAACTCAAGAATTGAATATGATTCTTAAGATATTGCGGAGTCAAATTATTAATAATTTTATAAATCATTACACATAACCTGTATTTCAGAAAGTCATCCAGCTCAAGACCAAAAATTTGTTTAGAAAACCCCGAGATGTGGTCAGATCTCCTTAGCCCAAATATATATCTAGGGCAAGCATTATATGCAACAGTAAGTTTCCTACGATTTATACTGTCCAGATTGCAATAAATAGAATCACCGTAAGTAACAATGGGAATAAGTAGTGCCTTGACAAGTCTCAGTCGAAGTTGTTTAGGGGTATAGTCCGCATGACGTCAAAGAGCTTTCAAACCTCTGTATACCTTCGAAATAACAACATCTATGTGATGATGCCAGGTCAGCATTCTATCGAAAATAACACCAAGATTATTAACGGCAGCGGGAAAAATCGTTAACGGGCGAAGAAAGATACAGCTGAACATCATCAGCATAAAGAGAAATATGGCAATCTTTAAGAACATGAACTATGTCATTTATATATAAGACAAATAGCAAAGGACCTAGCATTGAGCCTTGCGGTACTCCAGAATTAATTCGAAGCAAGGTTAAATGCTGAGTTTTTACTACTACAAACTGACTTCTGTCTTGCAAATAAGACAAAATAAATTTGTCAGCAGACAGACAAAACTTATACTGATTCTCCAACTTATTGCACAGTATTACATGGTTCACAGAGTCAGAAGCCTTAGAAAAATCAAGCAAACATAATACAGCGCATGCTTAGCTTCAACGTTTTGTCTAATGTTTTCTATCAGATTTAATAAACAGGAAATTGTATTGTGCTTAGACCTGAAACCAGACTGTTGATGACAGATTAAGCCGTGCTCATCAATAAATTCTTTAATTTGATCAAATATCAATCGCTCTAATATTTTAGACGTCAACATTGTCACACCAAATAGCGTATGATTTTAAAGATTTAAAAGATAATATGACTTCCTACAATGTAACATTTTTGAAAGAAAAAAACTGTCTATCTCTGGATTCATCCGGAACAAAAGAAATGACATTAGATATGGAAGGAGGACATGACTGCGGAAGAATACATGTAACAAAGTGCCTATTAAGCTCATCAGGATCAAAATTTTGAGCACTACTGCAGTCACTGGTAGTAATTCCGATTTGTTTAATATTCTTCCATAACATTTTGGAAGGTAGTGATGTATCGAGCCTACTACGACAATAGCTTATTTTCGCTGCACGTATAGCAGCAGCGGTTTTATTTCGAAGCTTTTTATAGTTATTTTTCAAGTCGACACCACCATATCTTTTCCAGTAATTAAAAGCAAAGTCACGCTCAATCATAAGCTCTTTAATACCATTATTAAACCAGGGAATACAATAACGTGACGTAATTACACGCAATGGAGCAAATTCGTTATAAAAGGTATTAATTACTTCATTTAGATAATCAACCTGGGCATCTACGCTATTAGTCAAGTATATGTTATCCCAGTTAACACATGACATAGCTTGGTGTAGACTTGTTATGTCAACGTTTTTTAAGGATCTGCAAGTAATAGTTCTTTCAGGAGGTCTTTGAAAGCACGATACCATAAGGGAACCCAAGATAGCATGATGATCACTAACACCAGCCAAAGGAACTACTGTTGAAGCCTGAATTCCAGCTGGTCTGTTTGTAATTATTAGATCCAGGAGACTGGATCCCTCATCATGAACACGGGTCGGTTCAGAATTAACAATACTCAACCCGAGGCTCTCTAGGTGGAATAAGACTTCTACTTTTAGACTGCTTTGTCCCAACATATTAATGTTAAAGTCCCCGCAGAAAAAAAGTAGTATAAATTAACAACCAGGACGCAGGCCCAATCCCAGATGTGTTATCGTCAGGCAAACGTGGGATGCCATATAGCAGTAAGTCTCTTGATTTGGATTCTGTTTCTAAGCCATTAAAACTTTTTTCAAGGGCTTGAAGACGTTTCACAAGCACCATTAGCTCCGATTTTAAGGTAGACACTTCATCATTTAATTTATTAATAACTGCTAACTTGGACTCAATTGCTTCTAATTTAGAATCTATATGTTGTTTAAATGATTCAAATAGCGTTTTAATTTCGTTTGATGTTGCAAGAGCTTCCGAAACAGAGCCGCCACGACCAGCACACGTAGGAGGAGACATGTTACCACAGAATTAAATTGCTCAGATAGATAATCATCTATAAGATCGAGTTATGTATCACCTTGACACCGCATATTAATTATAAATTACGATCGTTTTTAAAGTTTGGAAGTGACGTGTAACCGAAAAATCGTATGATAGCTTCGTTATATTAACGCTGGGAATTCATTGTGTACTTCTACTAACATTTTCTCATTAAGATCAGCATCAATTTTGAGGTTATAAAGTCAACAGCAGCAGAGGTCCTTTTCCAATTATAATCCTGTTTTCAATGAGTCAGAAGAGATTGTTCAATGACCCATAACTCAACCTTTTCGCTACCACACCCAATTGCTCATACCACACACTTTCATTTTTCTTTTTTCCCACACGTGATATTTATTAGGACCAAAGGGAGAAAGAAAAGATTGAAATTAATTTCATCCTTTTGACAAATACTCACTCAATGCGCAGAATTCTGATTTTAGAGTGCACGTACTTCTTTATTTCCTTAAATAATAGAAGCTCATTTAGGCACTTATATAACATGGAAAAATTTTCAGCTGACCTTCATCACGAATGAAGGTATTCAAATCAATTCTTTTGAGGAATTCTCAAGACCCCTTTCGATCGTCTAATTTGCATGCATCGGGCCGACAAGGAAATGCACCTTTTGTGCAGTCCCTCGAAATTTCTCTTTCATTAAAATTTATGCAATCGGAAGCTGAGATCTCGACATTATAGCAGCCAGGTTTTTCGATTAAATCGTCTTTACGGATTCCTTTATGATTTTACCGTTGAACAGCAAGGTGTGTTGTGCTCTGGGAATTTTGGTTAGCTCATTTGAATATCAATCCATAAGGTTCTTTGGAGATTATTTTCCGCAGTAAATACATGAAAGCATTACGTTAAAAGTATTTCAGATCTTCAAATATGTGTGACATTCCAAGCGTGGGAACTTGATAAAGGAATCTCAGCAGATGTTTTCTAATTTCCCAACAACTTCAGCAAATGCAATGAAAATTGCACTTGAAAGTGACTTTAAGTAATGCCTCGACCTTATGAAGAATTGTTAGAGTTGACATTAATTTTATTGGAGAATAATAAGCTTTGGCATTTATTACCAGAAATGCTTGCGAAACCTCCCACAAAATAAATACCACAAAAGTAGTGAAATTTTAGTGTGCCATTTAAATACTGCTCAAGAAGGGAGTGTGAACAATAAACTGCCAATAATCTTAAGAGAAGTACGCATATTCATGATGTAATGTGTAGTCAGTCACACATTAAGTTTAAGTACCCATCCTGATGAGAGTATGCCAAAGAAGTGTTCATACGTTTATAAGAACTAGTAAGATCCCTATGCAGCTGCACACAAGGCAAGGGAAAAAATATTAAGCGAAGTAATAAAGATGAAGTTACAAAAGATGGAAGCGAATGAAACAGTGAAAATAACAGCCCCTCCCACCGTTTCTTTATCATCTTATGGTAAGGTAAGCGGGCAGGTGGTTGATTATCGAGAGGTGTCATCAAAATAGGCTTAATTTTCTCGTGTTAAGATAAGAAAAAGAATGATATAAAGTAGAAAAATGGTACTGACATTTATGCAAGAGCTTCGTAGAAAACTATGTTGTCTGTAACGGTTTGTTTCAGGGAAATATTTTGTTTCGGTCCGGCTAAGATTTTAATGCGAATTACATTGGCAGAAACTGCTCGCAACACTGCCGTGTGCAGTTAACTATGTGAAAAGCACTTCTGAGGAAGGAAAACGTGTACTTTGTCAAATGTTTGTCCTTGAGCCTTATTAACCCTTGGATTCACAGCCGCACACCCGGGTATGTAATGTAAGTTTTAAAACTTATTTGCATAAAGAATTTATACTATGATTGTTTTGAAACTTGTAGGGTTTTATGCTGTAGCAATCCTCTTTCTAGCTGGACTTTCGCTGATTTCCTTTTTGCACAAGGATATGAGTACTTGTCCTTGAAAAAAATTTTTTTCACCAATCACACCCAACATACCCGGGTATGCAGAACATTTGATATGAGAGTTCTATGTTAGAGGACTTTAAGTGAGGTACATGGATAAAGGATAATTGCATTTCTGCAAAGTAGCATAATTTTGTAATCTCTACTCATGTCCCATGCCTGTAAATATATCAATTGCTGCCCCTAATAAAAAGGATATAAGTTATCGTCCCGTGAACAAATTTGTTTCCCACCATGTTGCATACCCAATTTATATGAAAATCGAATATAATTGATGCAAAACTTTTAGAAAACCGAACATTCCTGTTGTATCTTTTCTGAAATATATTAATTCATATGAGATTAATCCCTTAAGACAATTTTCTTTAATATAAAATTCTGTAAAGGTTGTTCTTCGAAAAAATTTTGAATTAAGCAAAAGAACAAATTGAAATCAAAATAAAGTTTTTTTAAAAAATGTATATTTATAACCAAATATTACTTTCTTAGAATATAATATTAAATACCACTTAACAGCTATACTACCAGAATAAGAATTAATCATGTCTCAAAACAGTGAATACATTTTTCAATTTTTATAAAATGTTGATCATGAGTAGGTTGTTTACACGTTGGACAAGCCTTTCTTGTAGGACAAAGCCTCTTTGGTTCTGATGTGTTGCATACATAGCAATTTCCTAGTATTTTGATGTGTCCTGATGCATCTCGTGGCATATCGGTAGTAGATGTAGTTCCCTGCTTTGGATAGGGTTGCCCAAGACACATTCAATACCCGACCTACTGCTGAAATTCCGCAAAATTTGAGGATTTTGTGCTTTTCTCTGAATGCATTTAACTGGCAGTTCTTTTGCTAGGTTCTGGAAGAAATATTCGCCGCCTGTGTATCTCCTTTTAAGGAAGGATTGTTGTGAGTATAAACAATAAAAGCAGCTAAAGCACATATATATCTATTATATTAAAAAACATAGCTTACGGTCAACGCTTTGTAGCTCTTTTCGTCGAATATTCCTGAAACAACAATTATCCGTCCACTCTTCTTCAATGTTTCAACTAGATCACTTACAACTCACTCTTCCCTCACTTGAAATTGTTTACCTTTGTAAATTTGCCCCTTATGTGGATATGAATTTTTTGCATCGTATATCCACCATATTTTAATCCCATATTTTCCAAATATTGAGGGCATATATTGTGTAAATCTAGTTTTCCTTTATATGGGAAAAGCTGCTCGTCGACTGTCAGTGTTTGAGATGGACGATAATATTTTGCAAGAATTGGATGCATCATTTTCCAAATTGCGTCCAGACGATGGCTTTTTCGTGCCAATAATTTAGGTTCATTAAAATAAATGTTTCAAAAATTTACCATTATTGGGATTTACAAAATTAAGAGTGTTACCTGTCTAATTGCGGAAATTCTCTTCTTTGTTTAAGGAAAATTTTCATTTAAAAAATAATGCAAATCAATTCAATAAAACGCATGAACGCAATAAAATATTGATTTATTTTTCTCCAACTTATTCCAAAGATACTGTTTTCGAAGAATTTCTATACAAATTTAATTGCATACTCAAGTATGTTGGGTGTGAATTAGGAAAGAAAATTATTGAAATGATAATATCTTGTGGTAAAGGGTATTGATAACGGTTAGAAATTTTTTAAATATTTTTTAAGTAATTATCCTTTAGCCATATTCGATTTTCATTTAAAATATATTGCATACCCAGGTATGACGGGTGTGAATTGAGGAAAACAAATTTGTTCAAGGAACAATAACTTATATTCTTTTTACTAGTAGTAGAAATTGATATATTTACATGTACGGGACGTGAGTACAGCTTACAAATTCATTTTGCAGGACTGCAATTATCCGTTATCCATGTACCTCACTTAAGGTCCTCTAACATAGAATTTTCATATAAAATGTTCTGCATACCCGGGTATGTTGGGTGTGAATTGGTGAAGAAAATTTTGGGTGTGAGTCCAAGTGTTAATGGAAATTACGTAGGAGAGACGCACACGGAATATGGCAACAGAAAGTGAAGGGAAGAGATAGGAAAACCTGTGTATTTACACAAAAACTCCCTATTACTTTTATTATTATTATTAAAAAACTGTCCATTTCCCCACCACCCCGTGGTAGGGCTCCCAGTAATTGTTCTTAGAAGAAAGTATTCCCAATAAGCTTAGTCCAATTTACATGAAAAGTAAAACTTACTGATAGAACCATACATAGAACTAATAATACTAGAGCACAATGAATTATATACATATGCTCAGAATGTGAAGCAAATCGATTTAAGCATGTCCGTCCGTCTGTCCGTATACACGATAACTCGAGAACAAATTGAGCTAGAAGACTGAAATTTGGTGTATATTACTTTCAGAAAATTTATACATCTGAATTTGAAAATGGGGCGAATCGGCTCACTCCTTCAATGGGCAGCTATATAGAATTTTTGGATTACTGGGCATAATTCAAATAGGGAATAACAAACATATAGCTCTCAAATTTAGTAAGGAGGAGTTTTGTGAGACGCTTATGAAAATAGCTCATATTCCCCTACCTCTAGGTCGGGCCGCCATATTGAATTTTTGGATTACTGGACATAATTCGAAAAGGAAGCAACCTATCACTTTGAAATTTTGTATAGATGTGTTTTATGAGACTCCAGATCGGAAAAATGAAAATAGGCTACCCACTCCTTGTTTTGTCCACCATATTGAATTTCCAGATAATTGGACATAATTCCAAAGGGAAGCAATATAGCACTATAAAATTGTGTACAGAGTTTTATGAGATGAATTATATTTATATCATATAGGGTATCAAGTAATCAGCTTAAGGATGATTATATGATTTAGTTCAAATCGCAATTCATACAAATGAATTCATTCTAAATTGCGTTCACATTTGTATGCATGAATTAAAGAAATTCATATCAAAACTTCATGTAAAATAAAGAAGGCTAAAGTTCATGTACACACGAATAAAAGTTGGCAATTAAAAATATGTATAAAGTCATGGATATTATGCATATATATATTATTATATTATAATATGAGAGCTTCGCGGAAAATAAAATCCCACAAATTCCGCCCTCTAGAGTAACATCACCCTTTATTGCATGACACGTTGTCAACGACATGTATTATGCAACATTTAAGAACCTGAAAATAATTTTTAAAAATTTGTGGGACCAAGTGAAATAGATTTTGTACACAGCTTTAGATTTTTTACATACACGTAACATAAGGCACTCAGGAGTAAATTCCTTATGTAAATAAGAAATGCTTTCTGCATTGACACTTAGCGTATAATATACATTTAATTGTAAAAATTATTTGACTTGAAAAATATTTACACAGAATTCACCTATGTGATAAATGTGTAATCTATGTTTGTTATCACGC
>QYTT01095692.1:12528-31731 GCA_006980735.1 Dasypogon diadema
CCAGTAAGCTTTTTAACTCGGTTAAATAACCGAGTTAATTTAACACGGTTAATGTATGACAACTCTGTACTCTGCTGCCAAAAGAACGCAGCTATTATTATGCATGGTAAAATATTTTGCAGGTGTCTCTTTATTGCTTCCTTGCATGGGAGGATTAGACCCACAGGGGACACCTCTGTAAAACACGCTTTGAAATTTAAGAGAACATATAAAAACGTTATGTCAGTCATATACCTTCAATTTGTGCAATTGCACAGCGGTCTCCTAGTTACAATAAATTTTGGGAAAACATGAGGGCTGGAAGGGTTTTTGATCACAAAGTATTCTCTTCTGTTATTAGTAATAATAGAGAAGTAAAATATTTTAAATTTAAGAGACTGTAAAAATTATTGAAGTACTGCAGTAGCTGTTAACTCAATAGATTATCGAAACAGTTTTAGGTTGGGTTTTCAATTCATAACTGGACAAAAACTCAACTCTAACTTAACCCTGCTCATGGAAACATACTACATATTTATAACAATCCAACTGCGGCCATAAGCTGACATTTTTTCACGCATAACTGAAATGCAATCTATGTTCATGTTGTCCATTTTTACAAATTTTCGCTTCAAAAATGCTAAAATAAAAATCACAATAAGCCCATCTAATTTTCAATTGATACCGGGAAAAAATATATGAACACTTTTCCTTTACTTCTAGCGTCAATGCCTTGTTTTAAACTAAGTATTTCGAGATTTTTTTAATACTAAAATATAATATATTGCTAAGAAGGGCACTTGTCGCTGTAACTTTATCCTTACACAATCACAATTTTCGAGTGACTATAATTAGTAAATTTAATTCAATTAAAAATATTTATACAACGGACGTTTTAACCCTCTTATTGACAGCGGTCCGATATACCGGCTCCCTAATCACCCCTCTGAAGTCAAATGGCTTTCGCTCGACATTTTCTTCTTTATACAAGCGTACATATCAAATCGGCTGTGGCATTCTTCGTATCTGGCCTCAGATTATATAACAAGGCAGGATAGGCCACACCATTCATATACACTGTACGTGTGACTGAAGAAGTAAGCTTTTCGCATTAAGCTTATCTACATTTCTCCAGGCAGTAGTAGTACAAAATTAACCTTATTTGACGTTTCTGAAACGTACACATACAGGTTTCAGGAAGATTTTACCTTCTTTACACATTACTCCATCTGTTATTAGGGCCTATTCTGGCTTAGTTATATAATCAAGGTATGTACCACAAGAAAATCCCTAATTTCCAATATATGTAAGCAAAGGCATTTCAAATATAAAATAAATTATGCAGTAGGCTACATTATATTTTTGTAATAAATAAAAAACCAATAAAGGCATAAAGCAATAACTAAAATGAAGTATGCCTGGATTACGCCCGACATGAAAATCATTTATGTGGGAATAACCGGAGAATAAGGGGGATGACATTTTAAGAGATTTTCTAATTTGAGAACGCTACGAAACTTCTTCTAGCTTTTGGAAATCAAGTATTTCTTAGAGTTTCTAGGAAGAAATTCAAGAACTACCCATGATTAAGAAAAAGATAGATTCATATAGAAAGAATTCTTTAATAATCAAAATAGCCAATAAAATCAGATACTTCTATGATTAAAAAATTCTCCTGCTGATATATTTGCAAATAAAGCCAGAAACTTTGCAATTATATGAAAATGATCATAATTAAACCTAAAGAGTACTTCTAAAACCTTTTTCCCTTTAGCTTAGCTTCATGATTTACTGAGTATCGTACTATTTACGATTTACAAATCGAAATAATATCCTAATCCAGATGGAAAGAATAAATAAGTCAAAAGGAAATAGGACTAGTTGAAAACGACATTATGAATGAAGAATGACTTAATTAGCAACACTGTTTCGTGTAGACTTAGTGTGATTGTTAAGAGTACAAAGAAAGCACATAGAGGAAATATAAGAAAATATAAGAAAAACTAAAATCGTAAACAAAATATCTAAGTTTGCTGTTTAGTCTTTTATAAATTTATTTGTTAGTATTTTCTGTATGTTTTACTATTAGAAAATGCATTTGTAATAAAAACTTATGACTGTATACAAGTGTTAACACTACGTTTAACAAAATGTTTTGTTTAAATATTATTTTATATAAAAATAAATAATTATTCTTGTGTTAATGCTTTAGTTATTAATGCTTCTTTGTATGAAAAATACTATGGAATTAGTACATACCTCCTTCAGCATTGGCATCATCTTGTGTGTAGCAAAGCATGAAAGCTAGAAAATAACAGATACACAAAATTACATACAAATCAAAAGAGACAGAATGAAAATGAAGAGGAAATGTTAAATAACTACTGTTAAATGTCACCTTGCACCAAAAAAGATATTTTAAAAATAGAATAAAATGGAATCTATCTAAAGAAATTAAATGAATAAATTTAAACATGTACACAGTGTCCAATAAGTTCGAATATAAAAACAAAATAGAAAATAGGAAAACTAAGTGAATATTTTTTTGAAATGTTTATTAAAAATTAATATTACGTAGGCAAATTATAGCAAATACTTTTCAATAATCTTCCGCTTTTACTTTTTTTAATAACAGTAATCTCTTCTCGATAGAACTGCAAGCAACACGCACATTTGATATCGAAATTTCGAAATTTTTCGCTTCAATTATTCCTAATTGCAAATTTTTTGGTCGATATGTTTTACCATCGTGTAGCCCCAAGCATAAAAATCCAACCGATTGAAATCAGGACTATTAGATGGCCACTCGTCCTTCGACAAAAGTCCACTAAATTTTCAGAACACTGCAACTGTCGATTGTGATGCGGCTCCGTCCTGTTGCAGTCAGTAATAATCTTTGCGGAATAACTTCTAACAGTTCGATAGTACAACTAATTCGAGGCTTTTCTTTTTGTAATATTCGGCATTGATTTTAACCGCTCTTTTAATAAACTCTGCCTTGTAGTTTGCCTCGTTTGCAAAATCCGCCCCAAACTATGACTGAGGCTACTCAAAAACAAAGAGTTTTTCGTCACAAAAACCGAATTCATCCCCAGCGTGCCTAGCAAGAAAGTCATCAACGCTTACACAGCTCGCTTTTGTTTCGATGAAGATAAAACTCCAGTAACTTTGTTTTTATAAGACATATATATATATAGATATTCCTAAACATCCTTATCGAACGGGCCTTATTTCTTCGAATCTGCACCCGTACCTTACTACGCACAGATCGCGGAAGACCAGTTCTCTTGCAGCCTTTAACATAGGACGCTTTCTTAAAACGTTTAATAGTTTTATAAATAAAAAATCCCACTGTATGCATATGTATGTATATGTATGATAAGTGTCCGTAATACTTCCATCACTTTTCACTCCTTAACCAAAACTGATATAAGTCTGATTTTTTAACACAAGCTGTGTAATCATAGCGGGACTTAATTGTTAAAAAAAAAGTTACTAGAATATGAATTTGTTCCAAATTTTCATAAGAAGAAACTTTTTTATTCGAATTTATTGGATATCGTGTAATAAATACGCAATGTATGTATATACTGAATAAATCAAATAACTATCGAAAGAAAACATGTTCTAAAAGCGAAATACATGGTGAGATCATTGGCCTATCTTTTACAGATGAATGAGGGACATATTTGGAGCAATCGCCAAATGAACGTATGTTCGATTTTGCGTCGTTTTCGAGATAAAGATACTTTAATATCTTCACGTGGCTTCCTTTATCTCACAACAATGTTCTATCACCCATTTAAAAGGAAACAGTCTGCGTCCAGTAATACGCCGGCAAATTGGGACATTTTAATTTTTTTTCGTTAAATTTTAACTTCAACTTCGGACATGTTCTCATAGTGATTTTCGCTCCAAATGTATCCCTGAATCATCTGTTTTAAGCCAATGATCTCTGAATCACCCTGTATATGTAAAATTATGATATATTGACAATTTAAAGGTGTTAACGACCAAGTTTCAAAAATTTTGAACGAAGAAAACCTGCACAATTAATAAGGCCTTTTTCAAAATAACAGATTTACTAAATAAAATACTAATGTACACTTGGTGGGTGCAGAGGGGTAAAAGCCAGGAATCGCGTTACAAAAACTGTGTAAAAGAAAGAAATAGCGTAAAAAACCGCATAAAGGCCAGTAAATCGGTAAAAAAAAAACCATGTAAACGTAAATTGCATGGGAATAATTGCATTTTAGTTTTTGCTTTAAGAATTTTTGGTAGCGAGTATAACTAGTACTGGTACATATATAACTGGTAACCGCGTTAAGTAGAATGGGTTGAAAAATCGTATAACAAATCGCGTTAAAGATCCAGTTGTATATGTACTTTGTACTTGTACAAACTCAATTAGATTATCAAAGTGCCCAAATCCCCACCCAACAAAGCAAAACTATACTTTTGGTGTATTATGGTGACATTTTCAGAAATATTGTAATTCAACTTAGCGTTGTAATAGAATAAAATTATTTAATTTTACTAGTCATACGAAGTCATACGAAATATGAAGTTCGAGAATTGGAATAATAAATGATGTTCATTGCGTTCTTTTGGCATCTTTCCTGCACTTATCACTTTGTTCAAGTTTTTAAGAAATGCGAGACAAGAAATATTTAAACTACTGTAACTAATTTTCACATTGAATCTTCAGAAATGAAAAAAAATTTCGTTGAAGTTGCGGTGCAAAATCGATACAATATCGAATACCACAAATGATAGCTTTTACATATCACTAAGCTAAATGTTTAAAGACAAATTAAATTATTAAATTACGTACGTATTACTTGTGTTAAACATCATCCCTCAGTACGTAACATACAAAGTCCTTTATTTATTAATTTTCGATATATTTACGCTACTTGCCTTCCTTTAATGTTAAAGGTAATATAAACATTCTTCTTCAAAGGAGATTTGTTCTAAGATATTATTATGACATCCATATTTTTTATGTGCATAAATTCTTAGAGAAGTAAATGAATGAAAACATTGTGCTTGTACAAATTTTAATCGCAGCAAGAGCTCAAAACTAATAACCTTTTTTGGCTTCAGCTCGCTTTTGACTCGAAAATTTCGAGAGCTAAATATGATATTTTGCATCACTCATTAGCGAACTAGAAAATGGTGAGAAATTTAACTCTAGCTCTGAAGGTGGACCAAATATAACAAACTTTGTGCTAAACACTTGCTCATGAGCTGAAAGGGTAATTGGTTCGCTCAGGAGCCGAATGATATAATCGTAATGTATACATGAGATAGATTTTATTCTCGTGATATTATATTTGAATTTGGGGGTTTATAAAGTATAGTTTATTCAAAATTTAAATTAGGTACAATGCTCGCAAAATAAATAGTAATCTAAAATTAAAAGATGATAACTAAGAGGGTGATATTAAAAATTGTTAATAAAAATTGCTTTGGCATGCAATGTACCATGATGGCATAAGCTGCATAGGAGGCAGGAATTTGAGAAACATTATTTTACTGGGGGAATTGCAGGTGTTAGGGAATACGTTTCAATGCAAACAAAAATGACAATTTATGCCTTTTAATTGGAAAACTTCTGTAAAATTTTCTTTTTGTGAATGAAGGCCTATTTACACCCCAGGATTTCGATGTGAAAGTGAAAATTAATATTCAATTATCAAAGAAATAGTGAGAATATACGAGTAGACTTCCTTTGGTCCAGAACTGCTTTAGTTTCTTTAAATTTTTTGATAAATTTGCTCACAATTTAACGAGAAAGTGTACAATTTCTGCCAAATTTGAACACGATTTCCGCACGGACTCTGTCAAATATCTAGAGTTTGAATAAAATGTTTGCAGTGTGTGTGTACTGCATATTGTAACGTGATATCATTAATCCATAGAATACGTAAATGAGAATTGTCAATATGATCGCATGAATTATGATGCAATTTTCGAGTTGCAAATTTTATTGGCCTACCATCTATAAAAGTGATAGAATTGAATCGCAACAAATCATGGAAATACACTGTTTGCAGTGCTTTACTAATAAGTAGATTTTATGAAATTATTAATGCTGGATTATATAATTTGAACAAAGAATTCTGATATTATAAATAAGAAACTATAAAAAACAAACGCGTCTCAATTCTGAGATTATTCCAAGTCATGAAATTCTTAAGCAAAGTACAATGTCAAATGCTTGGATATATTCAGCTGTAGTTGTAGAATTCATCTATCAGTTATAATACAACCCCCCATTTCCGGTTGGGTGCTGATGAAGTCGCTGGTTCAATTCCAGTTAAAATAGAAAAGGTTTATTTTATAATATATAATATAAAATTTCTGCTAAAGATAAAATGTTTCATGGTACTTCATGTACTGATTTTTATATCCACATTATCATTGTTGGAGATACGTAAAATGAGCGGAGGTCTTTAATAAAGAGGTATTTATTTTTACAGTGCTTTATTTGAACAATACAAAACCTTTGCAATTAGAGCAATTATATTGAAACTCAATAAATAATCGATCGATTATTTATTTACCATAACTGAAGGCAACATTTTATTTAGAAGACAGTGAACATCAAATGCAAACATAAACATATTTTATATTTCTGGACAAAGTTCAGCAAGAAATTATTTAAGGAGGCAATTTAATGTTATCGAAATTGTGCCCCAATATATTTGAAAATAGAATTATTTCTACTTAAAATATATAGAGTTGTGATAACGACCGCATTAATATACAAATCTTCCAGCAAGAAGTTTGCAAATAAAAGCAAAAAATGCGAAATGTCTGTGGGCTACAATTATTGATATCCTTTTCGGCATAAGCAATCAAAGTAGAACAAAGTGTGTTTTATTGAAGAATTGCTCTACATAACATAGTACTTCAGCAATACCTTTTATAGATCAACGATATCTTATAAGTCAATAAAAACCCACCATTTTATAGCATAAATTAAAAACTAAAATTAAAATAAAAATAAAAACTTACTTTGCTGTTCAGGCTCATGATTTTCGGGTGATACGACTCCATTAGCTGATCAAAGACGAAAATGTAAATAAAACCAAATGAAAAATAAACAAAATTTCGTGAGAAACACAAAGCATGACAAATGATTTAAGTATCGAAAAACGGAACTCAACAAAGAAAACGACAAGGAAAAATTAATGTGGCATCAGCCCTTAGATTTGCAATATACTTACGTTCCTGATCGCTGCCGTCTTCGTTCTTTTCATCTCGACTTTTCATAAATGGGAACTTTCTGGAAAACGTAAAATTTTTCTTTTTCCTATCGAGAGTTGATTGCTGCAAGATTTTTAGCAAAATTATTTAATGCTAAGCAAATTTACACAAAATTTGTTACTTTATCCATATTATTGGCAGCATGTCCTTGAAATTTAACACTTCTATCTCGCGCTCGCATTTTTCTTTCCCATCTTCGTTTTGAAGGGACAATACCCATTCCTTCTTCTTCATTGTCACCTAACACCCTTCGTGCTTGCCACCATTCATCGTCTGAAGCATTTGTAACATGTAATATATCACCATGTTTAAACGGAAGTCCTCGTGATGGTAGGCCATCATCTCGATTAGGATCATAATCGAATAGCGCTCGGACATATAGTGAACGTTTTTGTGATGTTCGCAATAATGTACCAGTACCTGCTGATAGTGCAGCTTGTTGTTTAAGCTCATGGATCCGGGCTTCGAATCGGTTGTAGTCTTCGGGTCGATATTGAGCTACTAAGGTCACTACACCACCTGCATTCTGTAAACATCGGAAAATAATTGTAAACTGTGAACAAATATTATAGTACTATATAATATAATTTCTAACGGTCCAAATCAGAATAGAAAACGAAGATTTCGTTCTGTTGTCGTATTGGTGGTGGAGTATTCGTCCACTTTATCAGAATTAGTTTCTAGTGTTTATGGTAAAATACATTCAGAGTGAAAGATCTAAGTTTATCAAATCATAAAAACAAGAATCATATGAATTAGAACCGTTCAACTCCAAACCGATAATAAGGTTGTGAAACTGATGTAATCATAAGGCGAAATCAATTTAGAACAAATCTTATCTTGTGAGCAATTTTTAATTCAAAGGCTGTAGTGTACCGAGGGCTCAAAAGAAAGCCAAGCCAAAAATTAAATACTTTGATACTTTATTTTAATACCGAGAACAGTACAATGAAGTTAGTCTCATACTTGCTTAATACCGATCATGACCACTACTCGAGCTAGACTGACTATTTGTGATTTTTGCTGATAACGTTCACCTAACTGTTTACATATTTTCTCTAACTCCTCTGTGATATTAATCTGTGATAATTTTACATTTACTGTTCTGATCAATATACTACAAAGGCCATTTGCAATTTAGCAACAAATTTTAAAATACTACAGTAATTTATAATAGGAAATTATCTTCCTCCTATTTATTGTTTCTAAAATCCGGTGTGGCGATTCCTTCAATCAATTTGAGTCAGTTCGTTCCACGCACACCAGATGGCATTGAAATAAATTCTTCATACTAACATTTCTCATATTTTCAATAGAATTCACCCTACGTTAGCCATCAACGTAATACGAAAATATCTGAACGAGTTTATAAAAATCGCGCATTAAGGATTACAGCGTTATCTTGTTGCAGAACAAAATATTTTATTTTTATTTTTTTACAAACAATTTACATTTCCCTTTAAATGTGTAGTAGAACATTGTTGCGAAATATAATATTCTTTAGATAAACACAAAAATACAAACCAAGGCGCTTGAAAAACGTAAAGATATTAATTATAATATTAATCACCCGAATTGGTTTATTTTCTATCAGGATATTTTAGTTGTACTAAAGAATCTGTTCCAAATTTCATCCGTTTACGTTTTCTGCTATTCTTATTTAGTATTACTAGAGGTTGCTATATAAAACGGAGTTGCTTAAATCAGCCCATTTATGAACTTGATCTTTGAATTTTAATAAAGTATCATTTCTGTACCAAAATTTCAAGTCTCTAGCTCAAAACGTTCTCAAGATAACGTGTGGACTGTCAGACGGACAGACAGATGGGCAGTTATTAAACGATTTATTTTTTTTTTCTTCCATTAATGGAATTAGAAGAAGACTATATATTTCTGTGTATCATAAATATTTTTATACATTACAAACATTTGCTTAAGTTTATAATATCCTACATGTAGGATATAAAAGTTCCGTAATTTATATAGCATGTATAACACTGGTTTCAATTAAGCATTTATATAAAAAAAAATTTGCCAATCATATGGAAAACAATACTTTGCAAACACATTATTTAATAAAATATCTGCCGAGTTGTTATCTACATTAAACACAAAAATAGAACACAACAATGAAATCAAAATATATTTAATAAAAACGCGGTGAATCATTATCTGCGAACTATGCATATATTTTCAATCAGTTATATCAGGAATAAGAATGCTTACATTCGTTAAAGCTTTTCTCTACTCAAAAGACGACAAGAAACTTTTTACTGATTCTTACGACTGTAACTTTTGTATTTTATAAATCAAAGCAATTTGCGATCACGCATGAATTATTCACTTATTAACTCACGATTGTTTTAATTATTTCGATTTTGTATTCAACTCTTACTCACCTTTAGCGCTTGTGCAGCTTCTTCATGGGTGGCATTTCTTAAACTGACATTGTTTACACTTAACAATTGATCGCCTCGTTTTAATTCACCTCCAAGATCAGCTGGACCACCTGCCAGAATGAATGAAACAAAAATTCCTTGGCCATCTTCTCCACCTACAATGTTGAAGCCTAAACCTTGAGGACCTTTTTGGATTGTAATCGTTCTGGGCTCTCTGAAAGATAAAAAGAATATAAAATATAAGTTAACAAGTTTTGCACAATACCGTTTTACAATTTTAGGGGAGTAGTTCTTAATTTCCGCCCAAAAGTGATTTTAGCTTTGTCCGACAAAAGATTTAAAGATAAACAGCTCATAACGCAGCTGAGACATTAATTAACTCGCCTAAGTTGTATTCTAGTGCACATTACTACTAAATATAAGTGTGCCCGTATTCTAGTTCTCGTCTAATGTGATGAAGAGTATGATTTGGAATTCGCCACATTTGTGATTGATGAGACACCGCATTGAATTTTTTCTTCTTTTTTAGTTCCGCGTCGACATTTTTTTCCAAACGTCATTTGTTTGTTGTACCCAACTGATAGCCGCTTGCCTGCTGCTTTCAACGGAGTACCGGTACGAGATATGAATAATAATATTGGGCCACGAAGTGCACATTTCAACGAACTGAAGCTACCAGCATATGTTCTGCGCACAGATAAGTAATAAATGGGTGAATAATCTTATTATAACGTAATAGAGACGAATACAGTTGAAAGTACGAATATCTATGAAAATTTTCTGAGCTGTTAAATATTTAAAAGCTCGCATACATCAATCCACGCGAACACACTTCTGCGTTACGGCAACAGATAACTGAACAGGGAAACCCTTTTATCAATCCACAATTTCTTGTTGCAATGTATAAATTACACGCCGCTGACGGAAAAAGTGAGAAGGTGTAAATAGAATGACGAGATAAATATAATTTGCATAAAGAAATTCATGACGTTAAGCAATCGAGGAAAAAAGCGCTTGTTGAACGGTGTCTGTAAGAAAATAAGTAAAGAGATCCAACGCAACTAATATTTGATTAACGTAGAAAAGAATCTAATTTTATTAGCATTTTATTTACAATTTTTACTAATAACTTCATTTATCACGATACATGATGAGAGGTTATTTGCATATGAAAAATTCCTCTATTACTACAAAAAAATACTATATTAAAAGTAAATATATCAAAACCCGAAAGAAAATATAATTTAACCGTCTTTGATGGAGAAAATCAAGTCATGTACCCGAAAAATACAGGGTGTTTCACGCATGCCCGTTATAGTGAAATTTGATAGAGAACCTTACGCCCATTTTAGTCCTCAGCTCTCTCTCCCTTATAAAATTTATAATGTGAAATTAGTATATAAAAAAACTAGCTTTTATTACATTCATGTACCGAATCATATAAATGCTTATTTTAATTTTATGAGGGATAACGAAATGCAATCTCTTTACTATCTTTAAACTAGCATGGATTTAAAAAAAAAACTAATACTTAAATATTTCTCAGATTTCATTTAAAAAATAACTTTTCTATCATACAACGCATAAAGGGCAATTAAAGTTTTTATGATATTAATAATATATATTATTGTTATTGGAAGCTTTAAAGATCATTTACCCGCGGGTGTTATTTTTGCTCTGCAATGAAATTATTGATAATAGAAACTTGTCCTTATGGATAGTCTTTTAAAGTTCTTCCCTAAAATTCATCTTCATTTTTGCTTTTGTTATGCAATAACAAAATATGACCATTGGCAAGTTTGATAATAGCCAGATAAGAAAAACCTCCCATACATACCTCGTTATATCTTCCGTACTAACAGCTCGAGGCGTTCCTGGAGGCACTGCAGCAAGAACATTTGATGACGCATATCTTGATGATGATTCTGAAAATGAATTGAACATTATTGCAAAAAAACAACTAAATCGAGCAATTTTATTGTAAGACATCTTACGAGGCAAGGGTGAATGTGACCTCGATGTGGCGGGGGCAGGTGATGAACGTCCATAGTCGACAACGCTATGGCCAATACTATTAACAGCTCCAGTTGAATGTGAGTTCACTTGACCCAGAGACGAATTAACTATATGCTGAGGTTTACCAACGATCAGCGTCACTTTATCAGTTATTGACTTAAGTGTGGCTACTGCTTGCTCGTGGGTAACGTTTTCGAGATTTTTTTCGTTCTGTAAATAAAATTTTTATTAGTATTAAAAGGCAAATCTGAAATTTCTGTATTCTTTACCGAGTTATTTCGCACAGCGATTAATTTATCGCCGATACTAAGTCGTCCATCAACATGGGCAGCACCACCCTCCATTATCTTCGTCACGTATATACCATTATCGCCAGGTATATGTTGGTTTCCGATACCTCCAGCTATTGAAAATCCTAATCCTTTAGAACCCTTAACTAAATCGATTTCAACAACTTTTGGTCCAGCCGGAGGGCGTTTTCTTTTCACATGAAGCTTTACGATATTTCCAGCTTTTTTGAGAGCTTCCACCGCACTTGCATGCGGTACATCAACCACAGATACATCATTAACAGATACGATAATGTCATTGACGCTTAAACGTCCATCAGCAGCCGCGGCACCACCCGGTATTAATTTTGTTATGTAAATTGATGTATCTGTTCCGATGTGTGGATTATCTGTACCCCCTGCAATTGAGAAGCCTAACCCTGAATTGCCTCGTTCAAGTGTGATATCTTCGTACTGCCAGTTGTCTTCACCATTAACCTAAATTGAAAATTGAAAAACTTTTATTAAGGTCAAATATGAACTAATCGTAAATTTTATGACAACAACTACGGAACAAATTGATTCTACAAGATTATTTGCAAGTTATCTACAAAACATTAACAGAAGCGAATGATTTTACGCATCAAAGCTGAAATATTGTAAAAATGAAATGCACAAATGAGCATTTGGCTGTGCTGATTTACGGCATGAACAACTGACATGTTTGCTTTATGTAATCTTTGCTAGTTTTATGGATTGAGTTATTTAGTTTAAGTGCAGATAGGAAAGTGGGTTAAGCTGGAACTTTTCAAATTTTTATTTTATTATATACTATTGACTACTTTATACACATTTAACATAGATAACTTCATTTATATACTGTTTTAAATTGGTAGTCTTCAAAATTTGAAAATTAGATAATAAAATTAAGCATTTTCTTAACTATAACTTCCTTCCTCAGAACATAGTTAATAAATTAACCGATAAAATTGAATAGAAAAAAATATATTAGACAGGCTGCGCACTAGTACAGAACCATATCATGTATCGCAGATACATAGAGGAAAATTCTCCGTTGATGTGCGTATAATCATTTAAAACGATACGAGGTGCTTTATTCCAGCATTCCGGATTGCATCAATCTTGGGTGGATCTGGAAAATGCCAGACCGTGATACTTCTAGGCGTATCATTTTTACCAAAGGGAAAATTGTCAATCTCCCATAAAAGTTTAGTTTCAGCGAAGTATTATAAAGCAGGACTACCAGTTTTCGATAAGGATTATCTGTAATATTTTATATCAAATGCACAAACTATAAGATTTTGTAAAACGGTGAATTTGTAGTTGCAGCAGATAAGCGAAAGAAAGCTGAGAAAAAACACTTCTATCAATCCACAAAAAGAACAAAGCCTTTTTAGGGCACGTCATGTAACCGAATGCGCCTTCAGATACAATATAAGGATGAATTGAAAAAATTTGAGTTCAATAACATATTTTCAGTCTGAGGTAGAGAGTTATATTGTTTATCATTTTTGGTATCAATATCGATATCTACGTATTTGTTCGGAAATACTCCGCCTATTTATATTATGACGTCCATGAGCATATCATAAAAGCCTTGTTAAACGTTAGGTATTTCAAACAACCCGAGATCTGCTCTATACAAATTTGTTCAAGGATAGTATTTTATTGAATGCTTCATAAATAATAGATGCCAGTTGTATTTTACAACTTTTAGAATATCAGAGGTTTTATTGCTGCAACAATTCAAATCTTGTCAAAGTCACTTTTTGCATGAATTTCATACAATCAAATACTCTAGGATGGAGATCCCGCTTACATTTTATATGTCATAAAATTTTGCTTCTTTTTACTACGCTTAAAGATCGACCAACATAAGATCTTTCCTAAATATTGAAAATCATAAAACCATCTATTTGCAACATACAGAAACAAAAAACAAATTCAAACACGAACAAAATAACAAAACAAATTTGATGCCAAAAATACTCAAATAAGAGGCAACAAAACATACAAAAAATACAATTAAATACATGCAAAACGCTCCAAATCTATTAAAATGTACAGGTACAAATTAAAGCCACATTTGTGTCACTCTAAGAAAAGCCACAAGTAACACCACATCGCAATCCAACCGTTTTGCCAATAGCACAAAGTTATGTAGGTGCTTCAATTAAATACAAAAAATAAAGCAATTAAACCATGCTACCTAAGAGCATGGGTCAAGTCAAGAGCAGCAGAGAAAGCAGTCAGAGCAGAGGCCAATATAAGAACCTTGCGGCAATTCACTTTATCATTTTTGTTAGCCATTCACAGCCGACAATCATGCAAACTCTATGAGATCTAGGCACAACTAGCAAAAGGTGGACGCGTGCACATGAACGACACGAAGTAACACCGTTAGACATACCTTGGGATCATTAGACACAGCCGGCGCATGAGCCTGTAAGCAAGATCAAGAAGTATTCATTAAAAAAATCTACAATAATTTCTCTTAAGAGGTTAAGAGGCTTTCTTATCTGATTTGTACAAGAATTTCTAGATTTGAGAAAATGTCAGTTTTCTTTTTATTTGTACAAAATTGGGATGTTAAAAGTGGGCGATGGAAGCATGAATGAATGTGGAGATCACCTACGTAAATTGTTCGGTTAATGATTTTCATGGTTGTTATCAATTGACCGTGTACTACAATGTGGAAAGGTCAATCAATTAAAATTTTTGTTGATTAGGCTGTGAAAGTGATGTTGCAAGTCAGGCACACACAATGACATAATATGAAATCGACATAGTAATTAAGATTAAGTTGACCGAAACATATTTACTTATGGAATATATCCAATTTACTAAACGAATTTTATATAAATGCACTGCAACATATCTTCATAAGTGTTCTAGAAACGAGAAAAATTCGTACACTATTGACTGATGGTTTCCCAATTCAGCAATAAAACCCATTATCCCATTATTAATGCAGAGGTTAAAAGTTTGTGAGTTTGTTCGAGATGATTTCCAGAACAATCAATTTTAGAAATCACTTCAATTTTGGAAAGGTGAGAGTGTGAACATAGGCTACATTTTATTTGGTAGTAAAATGGACCCAAAATGAAGAAAGTCGAAGCAAAACGTCCATACCTCTGAGCTCCTATCAATGTTTCTCAGAGACTACGTGTCTTTTTTGACGAGGAGGTTTTTGCGTCCGACGCTCGACTTATTCCACCGAGCTTCCTACACAAATTCAACTAGGAAGTTTTTGAGTTTTGCACGAAACTAGTTTTCTTTCTCACTTTTGTTTTTTTTCTCACTTTTGTTTTCAGATTTTTTCTTGTCATTTCTGCTTTGAACTTCCTCATTTTCCAGAAAGAGACAGCTCTCATACCACTCATAAAATAAGCACAAAGAGGAATTCGAAGAACATCCTGCTCGAGCTTCTTATGTATCCGGAACTGGCAACAATGGTATTTTTAGGTGCCATCTGACATACCCATAGTGAAGTTTGACATTTTTTTGTTTTGTCATATGGACGCTATTTGTGTTGTTTACAGTGTCTTGGAAAGCTCAATTCAGTCAAAAAACTCGTGAGATTTTTCGTGCGATGATTTACTACGACTTTCGACGTCGATTATTTCAACAGTCCAGTCCATAGATCAACTCACTTCGACCTTTGGCGTTGAAGCACCATCTAAAACCACTACAAATCACTGGTTTAGTGAATTAAATCGTGGCCGCCATTCATTCACGGACGAATTTAAAGAAGGTCGTCCAAAATCGGTTGTTGTCCCAGAAAACATCTATCCTGTGCGTGAACTGATAATGCACTATCGCGATACCGTCAGATTGAGGCATCCCTGGGCATCAGTATCACAAGCACACACAAGATTTTACATGAGCATTTAGTCGTGAAAAAGATTTGTTCGCGTTGGATTCCGTATAACTTAACAATCGCTCAAAAAAGGCTCGTGTCGATTGGTGCAAACAAATGCTCAAAAAATACAATGACGGTACATCAAAAGCCGTGTCCAACATCCATGCAGATGAATGAAGAATGAACTTGTATTAAGTTGTTGAACAGGAATAGAAATGAATGATTTTAATAAGACTATGTATCGACTCCTCCATAGATTGCTAAAGATTGATTTAAATTACGTTTATAACTTGGAATTGTATATAACTATGTAATTATGTTATCTATAAGTATAGCTAGATAAAGAGTAGTGTATTGAGTATTGGGAGTAAAGTAGATCTCAGTCTTTGTTCCACGAGTTGGGATAGAATAGCCTCTAAGTTTATTAAACATTCTGCAGGTTTGAACACAATTGCTCTATTCGCTACATCAGTGGTAGAAATATTAATTTGTTAATATAATTTCTGATAATAAATGGAAGGAAAAATATCGGGAAAATTGCTTTCAACACAGGGCCCGTTTTATTTTTGGCAAAGAATATCATTTCCTAAAATTTTTTCTACATGAAACCCTATCAACACTTCTGCTCATAAACACCTCTGGGATTTGAAAGTTCACAGCTCTTAATATTTCCCCGAAAACCAATTAAAAAATCAAAGAATTTTCCTTTGGGGGGGAACTTTGTAATTTCCTCCATCTGCTAAAATAAAATTTCTGAGAAATTTAATTTATTCTGAGTTTCGTCGTCGTGAACTTTTCACCGACAAAGAATAACTGCAAATTTAATGAGTCACAAAAGTTTGTATAAAAGCAACAGATAGAATAGATCTAAATATTTCTAGCAGTCTGCTGTCTTCAATGAAATTTGGGGCCACTTTGAGCTTGCTGCCGAAATTAAATTTTTAATGGAAAATACACATGTGAAGATGAAAATACAATTTTTTAGAAAGAAAGATATTTCATGGTGATTCTTTAATGTTCCCAAATGTATAATAGAATCCAAATTGCTGACGTCATCCAGTTCAGGGGACCTTTTATGCTAAAATCGATTTGCTAAAATTTAAGGGCTAATCAAAATTAGCAATGTTGTTTCTGTTAATGCGGCTTCGGTAATTAAAGGGCATCTGTAATTATTTATTACAGATACATACCTAAAAATATAAAACTGCGTTGATGGGATTTTAACTGCTGTTTTATGGACTAATTACTTTCTTCCAATAAGAAATGGCGTCAGGTATTCACACCACAGTTCAAAGATACGAAGCTGGAATGTTAGAGGCAATCCTTACCTTACACGTGAAAATTATTCCGTACATAATTGTCGATTTGCACGTAGCAATCTCTGTTCTCTCGAATCTCGGTTTTCGTATAGAATGTTCTTATGGTTGATATAAAAGGGTAGATTGTTTATTGTTATAGATTAAAGGGAATGTTAAGCGTCATATTACTAAAAAAGCGATATTCAAAATGTAATACTAAAAATTCTATTCGAGCTAGGCTAGGTAAAGAATTTGAAAGAAAACATCTACTAGGCTATTGTTTGTGTCGAATAGGAATTATTATTTTCAACGTGTTTGTTAAATTTTAATTTAGTTGTACAAAATACACTAGACTAGAATCATACACAAGCTAAAAAGACCAGGATAAGGAAAAATCGAAAAAAGTTTTAACACGTTCACGCCGTGTAAGAGAGCTTTCTCATGCTGTATTTAGTTTATCATGTAATTTCCTCTTAAAGTTCTCGAGTGTACCACCGGTGGTACACGCCGGTGTGAACGTGTTAAGGTGGGTCCAAACTAAAACAATTAGCGCCTGCGATTAGCGCCAACGGCAACAAAGCGAGTGCTTTTGTGCTTTTTACAAGAAGCGCATGTGCCTTTACAATTTTACTTGAGGTTTCTTACAAATCAGATTAGGACCGGTCCATAAGTTCTTATGTAACAGCGCAACAGTAATATAGTTAATAGTAATTTTGTAGCAAAAGCGCATGCGTTTAGTATTGACGATTCGGCTGCGAGCGCATGCGCTAATTGCTTCATTGTGGACCCATCTTTAACTTTTAAAAGAACAAAAGCAAACTGCCTACCTCGCTACCAAAGTAGAAAGCTTGTGGATTTTCATTTGCAACTCTTTTTGGGAATATTTTTAAAACCTTTTCCCTGAGTTCTTCGGTATATTCTAAATTTGTAAAATGTTCTATATCATTTTATATTGTTATATTATTTCCATTTACTCCATGTATTTTTAAAAAACCACTTAAATCTTAAACTTTATACACTCAACTAATTTTTTTAAATTTACCAATTGCATGTGCAAAAGGAAGCACCAAATTCCACTGTGCCACCAAAGTTACAAGGTGCCCGTATTGTAGAAAGAAGTTCATAAGGAATCAGAACAGAAATCTCCTCGAAACAGTGGCTCTTACGCCGAATTCTTTATAAAGTAGAGACATATTTGATATTATTTTTTTTATCACCAATGAGATCTTCCTTTAGACTTTATACAACGCATTGTGAACTATCAATACTTAAATTTTAAAATAAATTTCGGTGTAATTTGAATGTGAGTTTAAGAAGCTCTAGCATTTCAATGCATTTTTCCAATTAAAAAATGTATTCAGTCTAGCTAAAATTGCTGGATATTTAAACGGTCAAGATGTTTAAAAAGGACGAGTTGAGATATCATCTCTATTCACCCTTTTCCAAATAAAATTTTTGAAGACATCTTCATTTAGAGACTCCATTAATAACCAGGGCATTTCCACACGAACCCAAAACTGACTCCAAATAGTAGAACATAAAAGGAAATCAAGTAAATTAAGTCCTGGGTGTTATGGGTGTCTTAATCAAGGTAGGAGGAATTACAGGAAATTTTCTATTCAATAATTTCAAACAATATAACAAAAACCTAGAGTCATGATTTCATGGAAATCATTTTCATTATTATTATGTTCCTTCCTCATTACTAGCTCGAAAAAGGAATTCTTCCTTCAGTAAAAAGCAATTACATAACATAACCTAAATATTCCCACAATATCAGTAGCAGTACTCAGTTACAAGACTTATTTCGTTTCCCTATATGGAAAACTCCACATATACATTGTATCTTATGGTTGAAATTGTTTCGTTTCAGGTATCTATTATTACCAAGCCTCACATGAAGTCTCCTATGTATAATGTTTGTTCAATATAAAATTCACCAAGAAACGAGACATGTCAATATTTGCGACTCCTTCAGTTGATGATTTCAATTTGTGCCAATTTCACATAATTTGTGTAACCTTTTCATCGACTGAAAAGATTGAAGTGATATTAAGTAAACATGACAGAATCAAATTACAAAT
>QYTT01095694.1:3850-27378 GCA_006980735.1 Dasypogon diadema
ACTGAGCCTGTCCTGTGCTGCCCTGTTTTACAATGAATCGAATCCGGATTTAACGAATTCTCATTGGTTTGTTACAATCCAATCAAACTTGAGTTTATTTCACTTCTAGTTGCAAAGCTCTGCACAATTACTAAAAGAACTGCAAATATCAAATACTAAGTGGCATGCATTTCCCAGTATTTTAAGCTTGTATATATTTAAATGGTTCTCTTCAGCCAAAACCTTCGAAACTACAAGCCATGCACAAGAAGAAGAGCGAGAACATTGAACTCTTTTTTATGAATGCTTTAAGATAGGCGAAATTGGGCTTATATACTTCGTCAGCCCATGTACTGCTATCTTAAAGCGTTCGTAAAAAACAGTTCATATGTTAGTGCTCAAGGTCAGTTCATGGCTTGTAGTTTCGAAGGTTTTGCTTCAGCACATCCTACCATCGAAGTAGTTAAATGCCAAAGAATTTAAAATATTGAAGGTACTCTAGTATTTAAATACTGTGCTAACTCAAGTATTACCATTTTTAAAATGCCAATGTATTTAATAATTTCTGGTCTCAAATGAAAGGAAGAGCTGCACAGTATTGTAATAGAATGTAGTAGTATTTGAAGGGAGAGGGGGTGTTCAAAAACGCAATTGAAAGATTGGAGGGCTGATATCAATACGTATGGGGTATCAAATGGATGATGACCTGTATACGATGCTACAATAAAACGTAGTGGTTGCAGGGCAAGGGGTGTCCAAAAACACAATTGAAAGATGAAAGGGCTGATATTTCGAGAACTAGACAAGATATCAGTACATGCAAAGTACAAACAAACCTTAGACCAGCCCTTGGCCGTCTATGAAGATGCCAAAAACCAATTGGAACTCAGAATGAGACAAAATAGAGACGGTGAGTGTGGATGGAGAGGTGCAAAAAAAACAAAAGCCCAATTTCACCCATCTTAAAGCATTCATAAAAAATAGTTAAATATTCTCGATCTTCTTATGCATGGCTTGTAGTTTCGAGGGTTTTGGTTTAGGTTATGCACTTTCTAATGGATGAAGGAAGTATGTATAACCAGACTTATGGTGGTATTCGTTCGTAAGGGAAAATTTCCGAAACCAAAAGCTTCGAAACTAGAAGCCATGAACTGACCTTGAGCACTAACAAACTGTTTTTTATGAACGCTTCAAGATAGCAGCACATGGGCCGGCGAAGTATATAAGCTCAATTTTACCTATCTTCATAAAAAAAGAGTTCAATGGTCTCGCTCTTCTTGTGCATGGCTTGTAGTTTCGAATTCGAAGGTTTTGCCGAAACCAGTGTTTTTGCAAAGCAACAACAATAACAAAGAATTAGAATTATTGCCGTCCCGGGCGGATATGACGATAACGCTGAACATTCATAGGGGTTATTCCGATCCAAATCTTGGGCTCCGTTTTAATATAGTAGTAGTATACTGTTACAAACTTCCTAAAATATAACCATTAAATTCTTTTAAAATTTTATTTATTTTGAAAGATATTATTTTTTAGCTTTAGAGGCAGATTTTTGTGCAGCTTTTTGAGCTGCTTTTTGCTTGACCTGCTGACTTTTTAAAGCTTTAACAATTTTCTGTTCCTCGATGAGAAAAGCACGTACAATACGTTCCCGAACGCATTGGTGGCAAAGCACCCCACCATATGTCCGACGTACTGTTTTCTGGCGTTTTGACAGCCTGGAACGTTCACTTGGTCGTGTTGGTCTGATACCCTTTAGTTTTTCTTTGCACTGCCCACATTTTGGCACGCTCTTTGTTTTCTTCACGTACTGGTATACTAGGCGTCCACCAGGAGTGCGAACACTAAAATAAAGTATTTCGACATAAACAAAAATTATTTTAGAAAGAAATAAATATTTTAGTAATTTGCTAAGTATTCAAATATATTTTGCTTGCTTGCATGCAATAACACTGTAAAAACAATACACTACACAGTAACTCATCTCAAAAAGAGCAATGCTACTTTCCAAACTTTGAATTAAGAATTTACTTATGACATAGATTTCGATACTACACAAGAACTCTTATGTATACTGTCTGTACTGTGTTAAAACAAATTCCTTAATGCACGAAACATTCACTATATATTTATCAGACTTACACTCTTCTCCTGTTGGATTTTGTGTTGTAAGACAAACGTCTCCGCAGAGTTAAACGTTGCACCATTTTAGCAGCTAAAACATTCGAAAGTATACCAATTAATTGATTGCACACAACACAAACTTACTTATATCATACAAAGTGAACTTTAAACTTTCTCTAATAAAACGATGATCAAGATTTTTAAGAATTATAACTAGAAATTACCCTACCTTCGCGCAAAACACGACAAAAAGGAAGATGGTTATGCAGTTAAGCACTGAAGTTGGCGCAAGTTTGTGTTAGCTGAGAACTTTTCAAACGATTATAAAGTAGGGTCTGCTCATTCGTGACCTATAAACGGGGAGTGAGTACACTCCCGAAGTGAAAGTGGAATTGGAACTTCACTCCCGGAGTTAAGCCTGAGATACATATAATGAATACGACACGAGAGTGATTTCAACAAATTAGATTTTGAATATATGTGATGACATTAGGTTATAGCAAATAGGACGACGCGACAAAGTCGGCGACAATAGTTTGGTAAAAAACCAAATTTTGTCATTGTCATTGAAAAGACTCATTAATAGCTGTCTCCAAAATAACAAGGAAGAATCATTGAAGTAATAGATTTATAAGGAATCGGTGTGCTAATACAAACTTCCTATCTTGGCCTGAGGCCTTTTTTCGACAAAGTCCTAGAGCAAATAGTAGGCATGTACCAACATATTTCTAACTGTCAGTAAAATGCCTGGTAACGAAACACAGTGTTGTGGGTTTTCTACGATTTTAATGGGGGCTTTCTAAGAGATGTGAAAATAAAAACACACTCTGTCACTGCTTTTTGTTGCAGTCACAGTAAAGCAAATAGTATCGCCCTTCCAGTTTCTAGTACTTCAATGGGAAGAATATAGTAAGTTTCTTACGGCTTAGGGCCGATTCCAATCCAAGTCTACGTCTTGTGCTGACGTCACAAAACGAGCTTAAGCTATTATAACTCGACATTGAGAGGTTCTGGTATTTGCGGAATTTTACAGCAGCCAGCTGATGCACATATATGTTTGCTCTCTTCAGTCTTTTTGAAGAATGCCTTTGAAATTAATCTTCTCCTTTTTACTTACTGCTCTTATGTAGGCTGGGCTTTACTAACACTAAGCCGTAAGAAGCTTACTATATTCATCCTTGTCATTTTGGAGACAACTATTAATGAGTCTTTTCTTATTATTATTTCTTTGGTGTAAACGCCACGTCAAATCCAGATTTTCTCATAACCCCTCAACTCCAGTGGTGGACGATAAAATGCAATTATCGTTAGTTTTAAATAAATCTAGATATTTTCTTACTGATTAGATTTCCGAAACACGAAAAGCTGCGGAAGATGTGGCTTGAAGCGTTGGGCGTGTAATTATAGTCCATTGGATTCTTAATTTGAAAAGGGGGTCATTGCCAGGCACTAATTTCTAGTGCCGCCACTGGCACAACTACATGGTGAAACTGGTGCAACTACTTTTGCTTATGATTTTGCGGCATGTAGCTACTCTATGTGTTCGAAGCTTCGAAGCTTGAACATAATTTGACATCTCGTGGCTGTCAAAAGACTAAACAGTACAGTATAAACATCATTCCACATAGCGAAGGAAATGTCGCTTATAAAAGACTTGGAGGAACAGTATGCTGCCCTTAATGCCGAGACTACGTCCGAAATTGGGAGATTACACCTTTACAGTGGAGGAAGTACGTTTTGATAAAAATAATTATTAGTCGCCCTTATTACTCTAATTTCAGTTGAACGCAAAGAACTTTGTTCGAAGATCGATACGAACTTATTTGACGCACATGAATTGGTTTGTTACGTGTAGATCCAGCTGTACACAACTAATTATTTATATAATTCCAGTTAGAACAAATTGGATTAGAAATAAGAGAAGTAGATCAAACGAGGAGGCAAATATTTACCAACAAGTTAAAGTGCTACCAGAGTGAATTGAAGCGACTTCAGGAAGAATATGAACAGGCTAAGCGGCGAGGCATAAATAGTTATGATTCCACTGATGATTTCGAGTATGTTGGTGTTAAGGATGAACAGAAGCAACGTCTACTCGATAATTCAGAGAGAATTGAACGCACAGGCAACAAGTTGTCTGAGGGATACCGGATCATTGTAGAAACAGAGGAGATTGGGAATCAAGTCCTTCAGGATCTGCATCACCAAAGGGAAACTATACAAAGTTCTAGGTCAAAGTTGAGAGAAACTAATGCGGAGCTTGGCCGCTCTTCCAGAGTACTTAATGCTATGGTGATGCGTGTCCTCCGAGAAAAATTTGTATTGTATGTGGTTGGTGTGCTGTTTATCTTAATTGTCGGACTGACTGTTTATTTTTCCGTGTCACGATAATTACAATTAGTGTATGTATACTCAGATATTAAGGACTGACTAAGTGGTAAATTTTAGGTAAATAACTTCGATTCTTCAAAGAGGAGGCTGGCTAAATAGAAAGGCAAAGAATTGTTAATTTCTTTTTTGTTATGTGTCATAATAAATATAAAAGGAAACAAGATAAGGCTTATCTCTAGTTGAGCTCCCCGAATAAAAAATCTTCTTCTTTTTAAGTATCTTTTACCTTTTACAGATGGCAGACAGTACAGATATCAGTAAGATAAGGGAGATAAAAAGGACCTATCCATCCAGATTCTGGAAAATTTTAATTGCAGCGATGATGTAACGAGTAGATGGCATGCCTATAGCACTGTACAAGAACGTAGCACATGAGTAACGCTGAAAGGGAAAATCGAGCTAAAGTCCACATGAGCCTTGTGCTCCAGACTGATCTGCTTCCGAGTAGTACCACGAAAATGCGGGAATATCTCTCAGACATCGCACTTAGCCCTAATGAGATGAGAAGCTGCCAAATGCCTGAAAGAACTTTCACTACCAAGTAGAGATGTAAAAGTGCAACATACAATTTTGCTTTCTTTTGCTTTTTAGGGCTTCTATGGTTTTTTACAACTTCTTTCATGCTTTAATCGAGTGAAAACAGCATGACGTCATGGCTTTTTATGTTTCGTACCATTAAAAGCAAAGCGGCTTTTACTTTTTCGAATGAAGGAAACGGCTTTCAAAATTTTGTGTCTAATAATCTAAAATTAGAGATTTTGCAATTTTTATATTGTTGAGGCAATAGAAGATATAATTAATTATTATTCCTTCCCTTTTCAAATTGTGCCAGCGGAAAGTCGTAAAACCCACCATTAATTTGCATGTAAAATAGGAAATTCCGAACAATACGTGGCTGGCTTAGTAGGAGTTCTAATTACTGCGCGTTGAGATTTTTTTGGAATAAAGAAACGAATTAGTCGAAGGTAGTTAAGTAGCAACAAATAAAATGTAAGCAAGGCATTAGCTATCAGAGAAAGGAAAGTTAGTGGTGTGTTTAAATTAAAAATTAATTGTTGAGTTCATAATTGAATCAAAACAAATATGGAAATATTAATATAAATATGCGAGTAGGTAAGTAAATAGCAGACTATACAAGTAAATTTCCTATTATTTCAACTATCGAAGGGAAAAAAGCTGCTTTGGTTTAAACGGTACGAAGGATAGAAAGCCATAAAAAATCATGACACCATGCTTTTTAAACAGCAGATTGAAGCATGAAAAAGGCAGTATAAAATGAAAAACCCGAAAGAAACGGCTTTTTCCGGTATTTTTACATCTCTACTACCAAGCCGACCTATCACTACCCCCACCTTAATGAGATATAAGGTTTAGAGTTGGATGCCTCTACGGAAGAGACATGAAATCCCCAAGGATAAAATTCATAACCTTGGGGAACCCAAAAATTCGAAATCCCCATTGCACATATACAAAATAGAAAGGTCGTGGGTAAGCCATACAAATCAACTCTCAGTTCAGTTCCCTGCTTCCGTTTGTAAGGACGTGTCATTTATTTTATCTTACTTTACATTTCTTTAATTTTAGGAGAATGTTATGCTGCAAATGGCTGTTGAAGGAAAGTTGTGATAAAGTGTGTTGGAAAGAATAGCTTATTTAAATAATAAAAAAATACATTTTTCAGGCAAGGCTAGATAAAACTCAGATAATGATATATAACTGCCATGTATTTACTCTTGTTTTATATATCATTCTATTATGTGAATAGAACTTATACAATTATTACTTTCAAAATTAATTTTTATAAAGTCACTGCTTTTCCTTCCTTTGATTCCCTGAAGTAAATTTTAAAGCCATAGGAATTTCAATAATGAAATCTTATAGGCAAAAGGAAGGTTTCGACAGTGGTTCAGATTCAGAAAATAATAAGCACCTATTCCAATCCAAGTTTTCGTTTTGTTGTTTTGTTATAACAATTAGTGACGTCAGGAACAAGCTAGCCTGTTCCAATTCGTTTGCTTTCCACATAGAGATGAGAACTAAAACGGACACAAACGTGTAAATAAATACGTGAGGGCCGAAACACATTCAGAGCCGCAGGTACCAACCCGCAATGATCTAAAAGTTTTTGTATTTTTTACGATTTCTGATGCGTGATAATATGTATACTTATTAAAACACATCAAGTTGCTTCCAAAATGATTTATCATTGTGACTTTTGTTATTGTTTTTGCAGCGCAGCACCTATCGACCTCTAATAAATAGACTGCTCAATTTGTTATTTCATGTGGGGCCCACCGACCTCTATAAGGTGATGGGGCCAGTTATCCAAGACACAGAATACTTATTGGAGACGAACCAGAGGAGGAGCCCTCGCCAGTGGTGGCCAGCAACAGGTGATCCCAAAAACAAAGGGATCATAACAAACTATTGACTTAAATAGTTTTTAGGTATGCAGGATAGTTTTGCTATTAATCTATATTTAGAAATCTTGCGCCTATTGCCTTTCTTGTGCACAGGTTTAATGAAGGAGTTTTTCCATAGTTTCGGAGAACATCGTTTCTAAGAGATTTCCGAAAAAGAATGGGTAAAAGAAAACAATCAAAGCATCGGGACGTGATCTGATTATTGATGGAGCACTGACCTCTAATAAATGGACTGCTCAATTTGCTATCTCATGTGGGGCCAGTTATCCAAGGTACGGAATACTTATCGGAAACGAGAGGGAATGTAGTTCCATAACTTTTTGTTGTTCGGTATCTTATGGGTAAAATTGGCATTTATCCTAGGCACAGAATTTATCCTGGAAAAGAGGCAGCAATATAAAAGTGGTGCCATTCAGCTCAATGCCGATTGAGTAACATGCTCATAGTCCATATTTATATCAAAGAAGAAATAATAATTGATTTATATGTGAATGACAGCAGGGCACAACTTGGCTTTGGTAATTTATTTATTTCGGACAGATAATTTCAACACAGCTAAACTTTAAAATAATTTTCACCACTTACTACTTTATATACAACACTATTGTAAATTTTAATAATTTACTTTTTGCTTTATGAAGTCTTCCGCAGACCTGAATGTTTACGTTTCAGGAACGTCAAATAAGTGTAGCTAGCAAACTTGTTTCCTTAGAAATGTCAGATAAGTGTAAGGTGAGTGGCTTATTTTTTGAATCATACGAAACTATAAATGGAAGTACAGGCTCTTGAAAGGCATGGGTTTTCTAGTCTAAGCTGTCAAACACCACACATTCAGAACATTTTTGGCTTCACCCAAAACCTTCTAAACTACAAGCCATGAACTGGCCTTGAGCAAGAATATTGAACTCTTTTTTATGAACGCTTTAAGATAGTAGAAAGTGGTCCTATAAATTCAACGGACCACTTTCTGATATCTTAAAGCGTTCATAAAAAACGAGTTCAATATTCTTGCTCAAGGCCAGTTCATGGCTTGTAGTTTAGAAGGTTTTGCTTCACCTAAAGGCCAATTTACATTACTGCAACATTGTAAGGAAACAGTGCGAGCGGGATAGATAAAGCCAACATGATAAAATACGAAAAAAGACAAAACATATGGCAACAAAATTTTACAAGCTAAAACATCAACTTCCCCGCTGAAATATAATTTTTCTTTCCCCTTCATTCTTTGTCCTTTTTTTACACATATCATCAATCAATAAAACCATCTCGTTCAGTTTTTCAGTAAAAAAACATGTTGCTGCTATGTAAATTGGCCTTAAGTTGCATGGAATTTTCCTGTTCTCCGCTTCCTTCATGGCTTCTTCTTTGTTCTCCCCTTGAAGTTAACAACAGAACAGACGTCTTGTATGATCGAAGTTTATACAGCTGATTGAGTTGATGTGTAAACTCCATGAGTTTTTCCACCTACAGGGGAGTTGTCTGGTTGTTCACGGAGTATTTCGTATTTGTTTTATTTCGTGAACTGATTGTAAAGTCTTAATTGCAATAAATTTCAATGGCCAGTGTTAGAATCCCAGAACAAAAAGTGATACTTTGTGGTGAGTACGGAGTAGGCAAGAGTTCCTTATTTCGACGGTTCACCAATAATACCTTCGTGACAGAAACTGACAGAAAATCCACTTTGGGATTGGATCATTTCGATAAAGAATATACAGTTGATGATAAAGAAATCAAGGTAGATAAATATATTGAAATATTTGTCGAAGTTTGAGCAATGTAACCTTCAGCTGCAACTCTGGGATACTGGCGGTATGGAGAGGGTGGCGTCCGTGACTTCAAGTTACTATAAATTCGCGGAGGGAGCAATCTTAGTTTTCGCCCTGGATAATGCCTCATCATTTCATTCTCTGTCTCAGCACTTACTTGACATAGTTACTTATGCTGAAAATGCCAAAATTTTTATTTGTGGAAATAAATCTGATCTTGAGGGTCGTGAACCGCAGGTGACTGAAGCGGAAATTGAATCATTTTGTGAACAGTGCCACAGTTTAATTAGTGCTACTTTTAAGACATCATGTAAAACGGGTGAGGGTGTTGACGAAATGTTTCGCGATATTGCTACAATCTTAGTGGAATCAAATCGTTCCCGGATGGAGCTGCAGGCTCTTGAAAGGCATGGATTCAAAATCGACCCTCTCGATGAAACTGGGGAGCCTTCGTGTATTTGCTAGTATTTATGACTCGGTTTTAATAATGAGTTCAATTTTAGAGTTAAGGTCAATTTAAATCTTTGTAATATGCTCTCTGCTTTTTTTTTTAGTGAAATTCACGTGTACCGTCCTTGAAGATGTTTTTTTTTTCTTTTTTAAAGATTGTATGCTTAGGATTTTCAGGAGAATTGTGATCACATGTATTTTCTTTAGGTATTTCTGGTTCTCTCCATTTTACACATAATAGGTCTGTTTAATGTAGCAAGCATCATTAGGTCTGTTTAATGAGTCATTGCCCCAGATTAACCGAGAGAACTTCGTACAATCTCAGGAAAACTGTCAAAGCCGCCCAAACTCGTCTGGACAACTTGGGCTGTCACTTCCACGAATGGCACTTCTCCTGAGTTTGCCTTAAGTCTAGAGCTTGGGCAAGAAAAGGTGACCGAGACTAAATCTGGCAGCCGTCAATGAACACATGCCTGGGAAACTTCGGTCGACTTCGTAGCGTTATTGAACACAGAAAGACCGAGGTCGTCAGGAAAAATCCGGCTAGCCTCATTAAACAGACCTAATCTTACTGTAGATTGTCGTTAACTTTAGCACATTGCCTTTGTGAAAGGTGATCTAAACTTTGTTATACTTGTTTTTATCACTTTAATGTAGTTATGCCAGGAACTCATATAGAAAGCCATCAGATATTTTAAGAAATAAATCGCAAATTGTCAAATATTGTGTTGTATATTGTATGCCTAATTTTGTGTGTTTCTTCGTCCTTAGCAGGGAATTTTAAAATCATTGTAGCTTTATTTATCGTTAAAAATGAGGCTTGTTATTTCCTAAGTAAGATTTTATCGTTCTCAAAATTGCTGGATGCCGCGACTTTCAGTAGTTAAATTTAAGACTTAAATTATCCTTACATTTCGATTTTTATTAAAATTGAGAAATGTTACTTTCAAAATAAACGACCTAATAAAAATGGAGCAATAAATATTTTTAAAATTGTGGCACAATGGGGAATAAAAAAAGTAATTCCTGATAATTAAAAAAGTGCTTTCTGTACCATGCATGCAGGCCATTAGGTAAGCTCATTGCTCATAACACCTTTCTTACACTGAGAGTAGAAAACAGACATTAAAATATTTTTAACTTTTCGAAGGCAGCGGGTCATTCAGCAAACTACACTATGCAAAAATATATTTTGATGAAAGCCGCATAACCTAAAATAACATTCCACAAGCATCCGTTCATTAAAAAAGCAATGTTAAGTAAAAAGCTGTCCAACAAAAGACCATTTCACAACAGTTTGCAAAAGACCATTTTGCAAAAGGTCAATTAACAAAAATGCATCACCTCATTAAACAAAATTACGTCTCTAGATTTTGAATGGGTAATACCCGTTTAAAGGAATACCTAGGTACCCGGGTAATTTTAGTAACGAATATTACCAAGAAATAAATACCCGGCGGATGGGGCACCGTTCAAGGAGGAGTTAACTCCATCCGACTCCCCCCAACGCACGCAGATAGGGACGCGGACCTCCACCCACCAGGTCCGCTCCCCCCCCCCTTGTTTTGATTTTTTTTTTAATTTATTTTATGTCAGACTTTTTTCACTCTTTGTCTTCCTTTCCCTTTTCATCCCTTTCATGATATTTCTGCTACTGGGGATCGGAGAAAGCGGCGGTTTGGATGAACCCACCCCACACTCTCCGCAGTTGCTAGCCTGCAAGCATGCCGCTTCGCCACATGCTTCCCCCGTCGTGTCTCTGGGCTAGCTCAGCCTGGAGCATGAGGCTCGCTTGAATCTCAGCTCTGGCCTGCAGTCTGCACGACCCTTGAGCTGGTCCAGAGTACACATACCATCTCCAGGCTCCACTCGATGAGATAAAGCAAAATGAAAAGCCTATTTTCCCCCACGTCACTCCTCACCATATCCACCACTATACGGTTTCGTACCTCCTGGTCGCCGTTGTCTTGACCTGCATCTGGGAGAAATTCCACACCCGCAAACTCACAACCGGCGCACAACAAAAACAAACAAGTGATGAATCACGATCAGATCGTTGAATAATTAGTAATAGATAGCTTTTACAATTTAAAGTTGGGCTTATTTCTATAACTGTATATAATACAATAATGATACAGTAAACATATTGGATTAAAAAAACATAAAATATGAGTACGCATGTGTAACTATATTTAGCGACATATGGCCATAATTCTAGTTAGTTTTGTGTTAAAGATACATGGTATAAGCCAGAATATATATTTATAAATCTTTTACAATAATAACACGTTGTGTACAGTCACTTTATTCGAACCAAAACAATGATATTTCCTAAACAAAACTGATAATTGTACCTACGCTAGTAAAAGTTCCGTGGGCTTTACCATTGAAGTAATAGATTTAAGCCTAGTACGCTGCTGAATCGGAATTCCGATTTCCATAAGAAATACATCAAAATATAATAAATCCCTTTTCTAAAGCTTTTCAGCTGGACACAATTTTCTAAAAGAGCCATTTAACTTCCTAGCATTATTTAAAACTGTCATCTCTACCATGGCCAATCCTGACAGTTGTTTATCCTCTGTTAAGATACACTTTTACATAAAATTCCTGAAAAAGCCAAGGCATTAAGGTCTTCTTTCTCATAAGAAAATCTTAGCAGACATAAATTTTCATAAAAACTTGTGCATGTGCGGCACTTGAATTAACACTAAACCTACCGAGATGCTTACAACTGAGATAGAAATAATACGCTGAATAATGCGATTGAAGAGAGGTCACCGGTCAAAATGACCAGGCTTGGTAGGTTTAGTGTTAACTAATGATATTGAATTGCAAGAATTGCCAGAAAACATCCGTTGAAGGCTCAAATTCCTCAACCATGGAAATCTTTATTTACTCTCAATTAACGAATAATTGTTTTGTTCAGTAAATAAAGCTGCCATTAAGAAAGGGGCGTAGTTGTCAATAAAACCAAATTAATAAAGAGGTAATCGAATGAGGGGACTTCGAGTAATAAAATACCCTGATCGATCGATCAAGGTATTTTACTACTCAGGAAAAATTATATCGGTATATACAAGCGAAGCAATAAAAGGTGGTGAGCAGTAATTGGAATTGTGTTGTGATCGGACTAGAGTGTCTCCCCACCTCCGACGTATGATAGCCGTCGTCTAAAGTCGGCGATAGTACTGAAGAGGTTAACAGAAATGCAATAATAGAAAAACAGAATCTTTCTCAGCTTACTTTTTGCAGCGTGTGCACGCGTGTTGTTGCCTGTCTGTGTTTCGCGGTGACACCACACCTGTTACTTTCGCCGTGTGTTATCAAGCGTGAATCTCCTGTCCAAGGGCTAGAACGCACCCTTAGATGGTTGGTTGGACAGGGATTCACGCTCTTGCCACAGGTGACCATAACAACACAAATACAAGGTCGAATTCGGAGCATGAATACCATCAATCCATTTTATATGGGGTAAATCATATTACTCCCGAAAATCATCCTTTTGAATCCACTAATTCCCATTCCATCCATCCATTTTCCAGAAGTTGCGCAACAACAAGTTCCGAATATGTACGGATTAAAATTGTATTAAGCTTATAAAAACTTTTATGCTACAGATCTGGTCCGAATTAAGGGCCGAAACACATTCAGAGCCGCAAGTACCAAGCATTTGATGCCGACACATGATACCGAGGGAGGCCACATTCAGGGTACCAAGCCGCAAGCATCATTCAATACTGACAACTTTAAAATATTTATGATTGACAATTTATCAAAATATTTTAGATAAGTTTCAAGTTTTTATATTCCGTAGAATTTATATTATGCATGAATCTATTTTTCCTCACAAATTCAATGATCTTTTCCCTCATTCTAAATTCTTTTAATTTTGACACCTAAAAATATTTATAAATTTGAACTTATTTTGTTGGTACTACTGTGGTATCAGTATCAAAATTTAAAACTTTCCAAACTTGGGTAGCAAGCATCATTTGATACTGGTACCAAATGATGCTTGCTACCGCCAATATGGTAGCTCTAAAAAGTTTTCGTTGTTTGAAACTTGAATTTGATACCTGGTACTTGAGGCTCTGAATGTGTTTCGGTCCTAATATTCGCCAATGCATTCAAACTTTGTTTTTGAAATATTGTATACTGAAATTGTCGGCTTTAGTGAAAGCTAAAGCTGCCTATAAGGACCGGAAAAATGAAAGCTAATACATTCAAAGAAGATAATCTGAATATGTGGACGGAATTGGAATCCTACCTTCGATAAAATCTCGGATTTGAATTCGAACTCAGACCATTAATTTTAATCCACCTCCTCTAAATTCGGTCTGTAACGTTTGCAGAGAGGTCGAATGTACAATAAAAGTATCCGTTTATCTAGCTAAATATATTTAAAGCAAGAAACAGGTCAAAATTTATGACCTTTTTTATGGGTTGTCATTATACTGAATTGCTCCCAATCGTCAGGCATCATATCTTCCTGTCATATGCTTAATATATCAGTTCATATGCTCAATTTTGAAAGGCCGGATCACACTTCTTGAAATGTTCCGCTGGAATTTAATCGACTCCAGCAGCATTATTGTTCTTAAACTTCCTAAGATAGATCATAAAGTCATAATCATAAAATGAGGGCATGCTCCTTAATCTACGGCTGTGGACCATCAATCCGCATTTCTACATACACTTCTAACCTAATTTTAGACAAATGTTGAAATTAGGCCTACCGCCGGTTATACCGTGATTTTCGAACCATTGCTAAAAAATCCAATGACTTTAATAACCATTCTCTTGTTAATAGAAAAACCTTGATCATTGTTAGATAGTATGACTGGTAAAGTCCGAGCCAGTTACCTCATACATAAACCATGAGCCCCCGCATTAACCACTGTGCCAACAACACCCTTTAATTTGGCGGACTACTAATTTCTTACAAAAACACCGTATGCATAGTTTTTCTAGTTAAAATAAATGAATCTTTTTATTATATATAAATAACGATTTCCTAATCAAATTATACACATGACTTGCATTCAAATAAAGGGTACACCTTCCTATAACTTAATATAATTAAAATTTTAAAAGTGTACTAATGTTGCGACCATTGAATACTCTTCAGGTCGATACCTTCTTGTACCATTTCCCAAAGTGGAGACATCTCCCTTAATCTCTGCACGTGTTTAATGCACTTTTGTACCGTATAGTCCACTTCCTCAATTGTAGTAAACCTACCGATCCCAAATCTACATAATAATTTTAATTATTATTGAACACACAAAAGTATATAAAAAAAAACTTACCGAATAGAACTGTGAGCCAAGTCCTCATCCGTGCCAATCGCTCTCAGTACGTATGAAGGTTCAAGCGAAGCTGAAGTGCAAGCTGATCCACTAGAAAGTGCAACATCCTTCAGCGCCATCAACAGTGACTCTCCCTCAACATATGCGAACGACAAATTTACACACCCGGGATACGATTGCTCTGGGTCACCATTTCTGATAACTTGCGGCAAAGCATTAAAAATTTTGTTAAGTAGTCGATCTGAAAGAAATTTGACCCATTTGTGATCATACTCCATTTCTCTTTGGGCGATTTCGCATGCTTCGCCTAAGCCAACGACTAACGGAGCTGGAACGGTTCCACTTCTTAAACCACGTTCCTGTCCACCTCCACTTTGGATTGGTTCAATCCTGACACGTGGTCTTCTCCGCACATATAAAGCTCCAATGCCTTTTGGACCATAGATCTTATGACCTGAAATCGACATTAGGTCTATGTTCATTTTATTCACATCTATTGGAATTTTCCCAACAGCTTGAGCTGCGTCTGTGTGGAAGAAAACCTTTTTCGATCGACAAATAGCCCCAATTTCAGCAATCGGTTGTGTAACACCTTTGGATTTCGACTATTGAGGGTTCCATTTAATGTAATAAAGCATTGTACCTACCAATTTCGTTATTTACAGTCATAACAGATACCAATGAGGTATCCGTAGATATAGCGTTTTCTAGATCCTTTATATCGATAATTCCATTTGATTTTACAGGCAAATAAGTAATTTTAAATCCCTCAGCTTCTAGAGCACGGCAAGAATCTAGCACACACTTGTGTTCGGTTTGAGTGGAAATAACATGTTTCTTTTTAGCTCCATAAAACCTGTGAATATTTCTGTATAAAATCTAAATGTCAGTAATATCTATTGTTATACCTAGCTACACCTTTAATGGCAATATTATTGGATTCTGTTGCACCTGAAGTGAATATAATCTCTTTAGGATCTGCTCCAATTAAAGCAGCTGTCTGCTCCCTTGCCTTCTCTACCGCTTTTTCTGTTTCCCAGCCGTAGGCATGGGTTCTTGAATGTGGATTTCCATAGTAATTAGTGAAATATGGTAGCATAGCATCTAACACTCGCGGATCCTATATTAAAATCGTAGGTAAAGGAAACCAATCAGATTTGAATGATACAAATAATCAAATTATTGTTGTTTTCGTTTCACCAAATTATTTGGGCTTGATAGCAAATTCCACTGAACTTAATTTTATGACGTTGTGATTGGTGAAGGTTGTGCTTGCTCTTTTCTGATCTGCGCTGTGTTTTGGTTTTGAACATAATTTTTTGTTTTCTAATTGTGTATAAGTATTATTTCACGTTTTGTGGGCGTTTTCAGTGAATAAACTCCTGGTGGCATTGCTTTGTTTACTTTGCTTTGATCGCTGCACTGCAATCTTTCAAGGTTAAGCGGAATTCCCGTTATAACTAGTGATTGGAACCATTGAATAAAAACTATCGTACGGTTCCATAATTCAGAAATGTTCATTCATTCTATAGTCTTATTAAAATCGTTCATTACTATTTCTGTTCAGGAACTGAATAAAAGTTTGTCCTAAATTCATTACTATTTTCGTTTATTTCTTGTTCATTCATTACTTGTTCAGTCCACTACTATTTTCGTTTAGTTGTTTTCTTCTTTCATGACTAGTTTCAGCTATTCGTGCAGAAAGATTCTCTTTATTCGTAGGGAACGTGCACAAAAAGGCTGTTCCGCGCCACGCGATGCTTCAGCAGGAGTCAAGAGAAAAGTTGATTGCACGTAAAATCAATAGAAGTGTTCTTGCTCCGGCAGGATACCTGGCCGTCTGAAGCGTCATCACGCCGAATAATGAATCGGAAGAGATTATTTTAATTATTGTACGCCACGTAACGCCATGAGTTTAAAAACCTTGTTGTGAACACCAAGCTTTGCTTGATTCGTACTGATCTTCGCGTAGCGCGGCGCAGCCTCGGTGTGCACATAGAATAAATGATGTGGATGGGGGGTGTTAGAAAATGTTCAAATTCAAGAAGACTGATATCTTGAGGACTAGATAAATCATCAGCGCGTGTATGGTCTCAAATGAAAGGAATAGATGACCTCTGTATGATACTGCAATAAAATGTAGCAGTTGCAGGGCATGAGGGTGTTCAAAAATGCCGTTGAAAGGTAAAAGGGTTGACATTTCGGGAAATAAACAAGATATCGATATATTGTTTGGTTTCCGTATGTGTTGAAAAGGAAATCCATTCCCTACACAGTAGTACAATGTGAATGTAGTAGTTGCAAGCCGAGGGGGGTGTTCGAAAACGCAATTGAAAGCTAAAAAGGCAAATATCTCGGAAACTAGAGGAGGTAAGTGTGTGGTGTAAAAAAAGGAGCTTCAAATGAAAGAAGACTATGGGCCTATTCCAATCCAAGTCGTCTTCGTCTCGCTATAATAACGGTTGGCGTCAACAAATAACCTAGTTCTTCATGATTTTTGACATTCCGTTCATCTTTGCGTGATTAAGGCAGGCGTGCCTATTAGGCAGAAAATAATATAAATTGTACATTATTTTGGCTGTAATCCATTTTATTATAATTGCAAAAGTTATGAGTTTATTTTATATAAAAACAAAACGAAAAATGTGCTTTATTACTAAAAGCTGTTCATAATTTGGCAAGCTATAGGGAGTAGATATCTGACGTCACTAACTATTCTAAAATGATGGAGACAAAGGCGAAGACTTGGATTGGAACAGGGCCTATGTATTCTATGCGACAGTGCAAACAAACTACCTTATTAGGTTCCTGGGATATCAGGCTTTCCCCCTTTCAATTGCGTTTTTGAACACCCTCTCGCCCTGGAACTATTACATTTTATTGTACTACCGCGTAGAGAATACATCTCTCTTTCATTTGAGACCAAACACATACCGGTAATCGGTATATTGTTTACTTTCCGAGATATCAGCCCCTCCACCTTTACATTTCATTGCAGTATCATCTCCTCTTTTCACTCGAGACCACACACACACTGATATTTTACTTACGCAAGAAACGTTCATACATTTGACAGAAATGTGTTAAGATTAGGTTCCCCGACAAGCATGCAAGACATATAACTATTAGTAAGGCTAAGCATACAAGAGAAGCCAAAAAAATGTTAGTAATTTCAAACACAATGTTAATCAGGCCTATTTTGAATTCCGACGGAATCAATTTCGAACGGAAATGCAATGCTGTTCAAATGGGATTCCGTTCGAATTCTCGTCCCGTCGGAATTAAGAATAAGGCTGAATGTATTGTATTGACAATAAAGAATCCCATGAATAATCACAGGGCAAGAAACAGACGACTTCTTAGCACGCTCTTGGGCACATTCAAGTCGAAGTGTTCCCCAGCTCGATTAACTGCTAAACACATGCGGTTAACAGGCTCATGCTTACCATAGTTAGTTCTGCAAGAGTTAATATGCAAAAGGGGAACACCCCTCAAATTACGGCTATTAGTCTTGAGGCGCACCCTCATGTTGAACTCATTTTGGAGTTCAATAGCCGATGAGTAAAGACTATGTCCGCAACCCTGCATCGCTTTCCAAGGAGATCAGACTAATAAGATTAAGGCGCTGATGGTAAGGCGAGAGGATCCAAGGATAAATATGAGAGTAGGATAGTAAATAGCCGAATATACAAATAAATTCCTTATTATTTCAACTATCGAAAAAAACAATAAAAAGCCGTAAAAACCCATGACGCCATGTTTTTAAACGGCACATTGAAGCATGAAAAAATAACTGACGTCACTAACTGTTCTAACAAGTTGAAGACGAAGACTTGGATTGGAATAAGCTCTTAGAATCAAACAATCGGTAAGAATATTTTTAAGGGAGGGATCCAATGACTTTGAAATTTTAAATGGGAATTCTCACTTTTTATTGCAAATTCAGAAACTACGCCGCAAAATACGTAGGTTTTTTTCGAAATGCTTTCTTGGATTCGTGACAAATGGCGCTGCAATCGAAAAAAAAACAGATTTTATAAAATATCAAGGAATGTGCTCCCGACCAGAAGACAAAACAAGACATATTGAATGCTTTCAATAACTTTCCATTTGGGCTAGAATGAAGCCGCATCCTTCCTCTTTCAAGTGGAAATCTTTACTTTTTATCACGGATTCTACCGAAAAAAGCAAAGCAAGTTTTACTTGGAACATTGTAGGTGGTGCTGCAATCGCAAAAATAATAACTATTGCGAATATCTCAAAAAAATACTCTACCAACTGAAAAATCATGGGTTGAGTGTGAAACCTCGAGAATTTTTTGACTGAATTTAAAACACCTATCCGTAAAATGCTGCAGAATTTTTAACTGATAAAACAAAACATCGACTACTCAAAACACTGATTGGTAAATCGCCTATTTTTAAAATACCAATTCGAAAAAACCGGCAATGGATAAGTTAATGAAGTTATCTGGCGGGCATTCATTCAGTTATCCTTTGTCGGTTTTATTGATAAACGTTGGCTTGATAGCTTCATTTCAGGCTTCCTCAAAAGCTTAGCACAACAGGTTTACAGTACTAGTGGGAGCATTACACATTAGATTATATAAATTAATAGATAAGTCCGTCTTTAATTTTACAACCGACTTTTGAAAAATAGCGAAACAGATGCTTTTAAATACTTATAAATTTATCATCCTCTTGACATAATGATCAATGCACGCTCGGTCTTGGGGAAAATTGATGTTTTTTTCAACTTTTGATGCAAAGCACAAGAAAACCGACATTTCCCAGTTTCCCAACATTTCGACGTTTCGCAAAAATTACAATTAGTGACGTCAAGAAACAAGCTAGCTTGTTCCAATTCGTTTGCTTTACTTGATTTTTAACATTCCGGTCATCTCTGCGTGGTTAAGGCAAGTGTGTCTGTTAGGCAGAAATTAATATAAATTGTCTATTTTGGCTGTAATTTTCTTATTATAATTTATTAGCCTATTTTAAATAAAAAATAAAACGAAAAAATGTGTTTTATTACTAGAAGCTGCCGTAATTTTCATGAAATCAGTCGTTGAGTTGACAAAGTGAAACAAACTAGTCAAGCTCCAGGGAGTAGATAACTGATGTCACTATTTTAACAAGATGAAGACAAAGATCGACTAGGATTGGAATAATCCCTTGCATTCGAACATGCCCTAAGAAGATGAAGACAATAGCATTGGATTGGAATAGGTTCTTAATAAAAGGTCTGTTTAATGAGACACTGCCCCAGATTAACTGAGAGAACTTCGTTCAATCTCAGGAAAACTGTCAAAGCCGCTCAAGCTCGTCTGGACAACTTGGGCTGTCACTTCCACGAATGACACTTCTCCTGAGTTTGCCTTAAGTCTAGAGCTTGGGCAAGAAAAGTTGACCGAGACTAAATCTGGCAGCCGTCAATGAACACATTCCTGGGAAACTTCGGTCGACTTCGAAGGGTTATTGAACGCAGATAGTTGACCGAGGTCTTCAGGAAAAATCCGGTTAGCCTCATTAAACAGACCTAAGATAAAATAAAGACTTCGATTCGGAAAGGCCCTCTCTACCCGATTACGCGGTAATGCGCACCATTGCATAAATAGGAATTTGGCGACTAGACTGTGTTGGTAGAGGCTAACAGAAAGTTTGAGTTTATAAGCTCTCAAGGGAAGGACTGCTAATTAATTCTTTAAAAGTTGAAAATTTAGTTGGTACTCATGATAGACTCGCGTATTTTGATATTTCAGCACTGGGTGTCCGTGTTATATATTAATTGGCTACTAAAACTCGCAGAGAAAAAATGTTCCTTTTACCCACTGGATAGTGCGGCACGGTCTAAATGTCATTGAATAGAGAAAGATAAACGCTATATGAATGCCTCTATAAGCAGCACTTTATTACGCAGTTCAGTGACTTTTTCGACGTCCAGAAATTTGTCCCATTAAAAGTTAGTATTTTCCCACAAGTCGGCAAAACTTTGTGTAAGAAATTTTGTGAAATTATTTCCCTTACCAAAGGCGTTGTGGCCTGAGCATCCAAATACAATGGTCTGCCTTCAATAACTTCATCTTTTATGCTAAAAGTTCCTGCAACATCAAAATGTATCAAATAACAAAATCAATTTTGATCCAAAGCGAGTTTACCCGTGGAGCAATTCCGATAACTAATTCCCTTGCCGTTGATTGCGTAAAATTTCGGCGAGTCTTTTTTCAACTGCAGCCTTTTGCAAACACCTAAAACCCTAAACATTTTCGATCGTTCCCAGTATTACCAATAAACATATATCACAATAATTTCGCAATAAAATCCCCGCTGTCAAACAACTGTGCATAACCTAGCGTCGTTTTCGATTTTATTGTTCCGTTCGAAGCTTGTCGTGTCGCCTGTACTTTCTGTGCTGGACTGTACTAGCTAAACACCTTCGAGCAAAGAACAAAACGGAGCGGAACAACTGAAAAAATCCCATGCAACCATAGAGAAAGAAAATTTGAGACTCTTTATACATGCGGAAAAATATTATATTGCTGTGCTGGCCCTTTTCCGATAAGTACTCTGTGTCTAGGATAAATTCAGTTTTTCCAATAAGACACCGAACAACAAAAAGTGATGGAACTACATTCCCTCTCTTTTCCGATAAGTATTCTATGTCTAGGATAACTGATGCCACATGAAATAGCAAATTGACCTGCTCCGAGCCAAGAAGATCAATTTAGAGCTCTGTTCTGTGTTCGTGGACAGAAGAGCCACCGATCTCTAATAAATGGACTACTCAATTTGCTATCTCATGTGGGGCCAGTTATCCAAGACACAGAATACTTATTAGAAACGAGAGGGAATGTAGTTCCATCCTTTTTTGTTGTTCGGTATCTTATGGGTAAAATTGGCATTTATCCTAGACACAGAATGCTTATTCTAAGGGCCGGCGTACACGCGTTTTCTTGCCTACACGCAGCACATCATGCTCATGCCTACACGTGTCTGCCTGCAGCGCGGAATGCCTGATGCTGATACGCTTTTACAGTATCCATGAAGTGCGTGACAGGCAAATCTATCCAGAAAATCGCCCCTCTACCTTTTCTTAGTTTAATGTATTCGGTATAATTTGCTTGTGTAAGTGTTTTGCATCCGAGAATTAGGACTGAAAAGTGATGCACGAGTGAAACCCCCTCTCAGACCCTTTGCCCATCGAAATTGGCTTTGAGTGCACGCATGCCGCACTGTGTACGCTATACCTAAAAGAGGCAGCAATACAAAAGTGGTGCCAGTGCCATTCAATTTAATGCAGTTTGAACTTTGAGTAACATGCTCAGTCCATTCCATATATAGAGGTCGGTGAGAAGAGCACTGCTCTACTTGCTCTTTTTGGTTTGTTGACAGAAAAGCAGAGCAGCTTAGAGCAGGAATTCTTACACCTGCAACAAAGCAGGAGTTGAATGATGTTGGAATGTCACTGGCGAAATAAATTTACAATTAAAATACAAAATTTTTAATTGAAAAATTGAAGGAAACTCTTGCATTGTGTAAGTTGTTCCATCCGAATACAAAATTATTAAGAATAGAGCTAAAGTATCGGAGAAAGTCTTGTTTTAACAATTTAATTCGCGGCACAATCTTTGTTTCAAACGCACAAACTACTGCAAGTTACGCTTTGGTTTCAACCGCTGGTCCGCTGCCGCACAATTGTAACCTCTCCTTTAATCTTCACTTTATCTCACCTTTGTTCTCTCCTCGAATGGTAAGAAGAAGAGAATGACGATTCGTTTAGTGACGTACCATGTTTAACATAAATTAGTTGTGTATTTTGTGAAATTCTATGTGATTTCTTCAACAAATCTCCAATAACAGTGCGTAATATTTAATTAAAAGACATGGATTTTAATACTTGCAATTTTTTAGTGCGAGCAGCCATTGCGAGACGTTCTTCTAATGGAAATGATACCGATGATCTTGAAAGCCCTACAGAAGGAGTGGCGGGTGCCTTGGCCATCAAATCAAATGAAAAAGCTAGGGGTAATTATTCGTAGTTTGTATTCATTGTTAAAAGTATTTAAGATAATTAGTTGATTGCCTTTATTCAATACTTTGCAATAGTGGAATATTGTTTTTCGTTTATGGACTGTCTTCCCAGACGGCTCTAGAACTCAGCCATAGAAACAAAATGTTCCGTATAAAATACGTGTACGTGAGTGAAACATTTTTCTTAAGGATGAAGAGCACGCAGTGAAGAGGGATTGACGCCTTAGATAGAGTGATAGAAATTGTTGTTGCTTTCCTCTTAACGACTCAGAGGACTATATGCACTACAGCAAATCTCTTCACTTTTCCAGTTTTTTGCAAAGTCGTTATTTCGTTATTTGGTCTAAGCTCTAGATAACCCGCTGCAAGCAATGGCATAGGATTGCCGCTATCAGGGAATAAACCCTGGCCACTATCAGCCAGAGGTCCAAATTTCTAGATGTTAAATAGGTTTGTTCAACGAGCCTGAAAGTAGCGCAGAGCAGCTCAGACCAGCTCACTTTAGAGCGGCTGTCAAAAAAAAGTTGGGCAAAAAAGAACAACTTGGAGCAGATAGTTCGTTGAACACAAATCTGCAATTTTCTGAGCTGACTTATGTCAAATTAAGCTGTCAAAAGGGTTTTGTTTTAGTTGAAGACGGTTTGATTATTCTGCGTGAAATATAAAAGTAAAAAGTGTATTTTATAAACTTTAAAGAAGCGTACGAAATGGATCCAAGTGTTAAAGATGTATTGTTTGTTAAACTCTTCAATACGATTGGAAATTTAAGTCTGCCTATTTCTTCATCAGATTCGGACAGTAGTGATTGTGATGAACCTATAATAAGTGCTTTAGGCAAAAGTAAAAGAAATTGCATTAAACATTACTTAGAAGTGGTTGTTCCGAGTTATACGAATGACGAATTCACTATGCATTTTCGAGTTTCGCGCAGTGTTTTCGAAATGCTTTGCCAAAAATTCAAAGTTAGTGAGCAATTCAAAAATGTGGATGGAAAGAAAGTACTTAATGAAAAAATTCACATTGCTTTGTTCCTGTGGTTTGCTGGACATGAGG
>QYTT01095694.1:27398-44250 GCA_006980735.1 Dasypogon diadema
AGACTTAAGGCAAACTCAGGAGAAGTGTCATTCGTGGAAGTGACAGCCCAAGTTGTCCAGACGAGCTTGGTCGGCTTTGACAGTTTTCCTGAGATTGAACGAAGTTTTCTCGGTTAATCTGGGGCAGTGTCTCATTAAACAGACCTTATGTCAAATTAAGCTGTCAAAAGGGTTTTGTTTTAGTTGAAGACGGTTTGATTATTCTGCGTGAAATATAAAAGTAAAAAGTGTATTTTATAAACTTTAAAGAAGTGTACGAAATGAATCCAAGTGTTAAAGATGTATTGTTTGTTAAACTCTTTAATACGATTGGAAATTTAAGTTTGCCTATTTCTTCATCAGATTCGGACAGTAGTGATTGTGATGAACCTATAATAAGTGCTTTAGGCAAAAGTAAAAGAAATTGCATTAAACAATACTTAGAAGTGGTTGTTCCGAGTTATACGGATGACGAATTCACTATGCATTTTCGAGTTTCGCGCAGTGTTTTCGAAATGCTTTGCCAAAAATTCAAAGTTAGTGAGCAATTCAAAAATCTGGATGGAAAGAAAGTACTTAATGAAAAAATTCACATTGCTTTGTTCCTGTGGTTTGCTGGACATGAGGGTTGCTCGATAAGAGACGTTGCAGATAGATTTAATGTGACTATTGGAAGTGCTAGCCACATTATAACTAGAGTCACATATTTCATAAGTGGGCTGTCAGAGGTGTACATAAAATGGCCTAATGAACAAGAAAAGAGGATTACGTCCGAAGTTATAAAATCAAAAACTGGACTGAACGGTGTTATTGGTTAGTACAATATATAAATTAATAAATTTTAATATGTTTATTTTTATTTATATATAGGTGCGATAGATGGAACTCATATTCGGATTCACCCACCAAAATGCGGCAAAGATAGTTTTATTGACCGGAAACACAACATTAGTATTAAACTGCAAGGAATTTGTAATGAGAAGAATAAATTTATTGATATGTTCGTGGGATTTCCTGGGTCAGCACATGACAACCGAGTTTTTGAGAATTGCGATATTTATCCAAACATCCGGAGTCTGTGTGGAAATTATTTTCTTCTTGGTGACTCGGCTTACGCATGTTCCGATTTTGTCATAACTCCATACAGAGATAATGGACACTTAACTGAGAAACAAAAATATTTTAACAAAAAGCACAGTTCTGCTCGTGTCATAATTGAGCACTCTTTTGGCATGCTGAAACAAAGATTTCGCCAATTATATTATTGTAAATTAAGAGGGCTTGAAAAAATATGCCACTTTGTGAGAGCATGCATTGTGCTGCACAATCTGTGTGATGATGAAGCTTTTGGTATTGAGTCGCCGCATTCCGAAGAAGTTCCACTATCAGATACCAATTACGAAGACAGTAATAATCGTGGCAAGTCCTTACGAGATAACTTGTGCGAGGAATTACATAATATAAGAAACACAAATTGAAATTGTAAAAACTATTTATTTTCTATTAAAGATAAAATTTTTGATAATAAGTCATTACTTTTTTTTTAATTCTTCATTTCCTTCTTGTTATATTTTTAATGTTTCTTTTCGAAATAATTCTTTTTTTTCATTCCTTCTGTCCTTTGTTCTCTTCACAATTTAATTTCCTGCGCAATTGAAGTCTTCCGTTCCGTTGTAGCAGAACTTGTAGATGCACGACACTCCGTTGTCTTCGCTGCTAACTTCCTCCTGTACATTACCAGCGACGTCTTCTGGAGTTAAATCTGAAAGGAAGGATATATTTGTACAATCATAAGAAACACATTTCGATAAATAAGTTGCGTTCAGTTCTCAGCATCCCTTACATTAAAAATGGCCAAAGGAAGTATCCATTATTATAAAGAATTATATAATTTTTATTGGAACATTTATTAACCCTTTGCACTCGATGCTGGTTTGGCGTATTGAATAATGATTTGAAAGCAATGCAATTCTTTCGGAATTTCTTTTAGTATACGCATCTTAAAATTCCTTTATGGCCTTTTTCTAATTACAATGACCTACTCCGGAGACAATTAGAAAAAGACCTAAATAAATTCTCATGGCGACCCTCCGTCGCTGCTCTACTTGTATCTGAACATTGAGTGGCGACTTTGAGTCGCATGGCAAATACAAAGGATTAACGTTCCTACGAATTATAATTAATGTAATTATATTACATTAATTATGTCATTTCTGGGTGATATATAATTTTACTTATATTGTACTTAAGGTGTTTCCATATTTTAAGGAACTTACTGGTCTCATCAGAAATGTCAGCTTCTGCCAAAAAATCTCCCCTGCGTTAGGGTCCCCTTTTGCACCCAGCGTAATCGGAGGAATCACTGACGGATTTCCCGACATGATGTCCATTAATTCCCTATATCGGCGGTTACCTTTCAAAGCTGCACCCCACTCGATCTCTTCCACTTTTTTTTATTGTGGCTAGTTTTCCTTTTAAAACCTCTCCAGACTTTTCCATTTGCTTTTAAAAAATAGTGATAATCGGAAGCCTGGAGGTAGAGCGTCCCTCGGGGAACCCAAATCACCCCCGTGTATGTTCTACGATTTTTTTAGTTTTCGAGTTATTACAAATTTTCGAAATTTTTCGTTAATTACGTGTTGTAAGGGATTTTTGATCATAGCGCAATGGCGCAAGGCCCAGATATTTTAATTTTAAGGTTTTCAAACGATACTCAACTCAAATCAACTAAGTGAATCGAAAATTTTTAAATTTTTCAAAGCGCAAATCGCAAACTTATAGGTAGCATTTCGGGGCACATCCGAACAGCATCTGGGCGCCCGTGCTTATGAGCGCGGCTGCCGCTCGATTTGTTACTTCGACTCCGCCCGCCTGCAGGCCCCGCACCGTCAAGCGCCGCCAAATCCAATGCATTATTCGAATTTGGGAATTATTATTATTAAGGATGTTATGATTTTATTTTTTCATAATTTTACATGATCCATAAACTTACACAACTAACAACTTCATCTAAGTAATTTTCAATGCAATTTATAGGAAATTGTCCTTTTTACTAGTTGGTCGACTATTACTCGTTAACTTGTAAACCTACTTAGCTGTAATAGTTTTCCTTTTAACTTTGTTATATATACTATTGCTGTGAATTTTTTCACATATCCAAAAATAATCGTTTAGCTGGCAGGGGGGGAGGGGTGGTGCACTAACAAAAACATTTTAAACCTTAATGTTTCGCAAACGGATCCCCGAATCGAAAAATGGTTTTCACACACCCGCAATATTTTTGAACGACCTATCCAACGATAGACGAAAAAAATTCATTCCACTTTACGTGTAGGGGAGATAGCCAAAAATTTTTTTTCAAGATTTTATTTTACCACCTTGTCGACGTGATTAATATGTATACCCATGCCAAATTACAGCTTTCTAGTACTAAGATTCTCTGCGCTAAGCTGCGGACAGACGGACGGACATGGCGAAACTATAAATGTTCTTTGTTGACTACAGAACTCTAAAAAGAAGTTGCTCAACGTAGAGCTCAAGCCCACGACATTGATACTTACACACAGAACAGTTTTCGTAGAGCAACTGATAAGGATTTTGAAGAAATAGTTTTCCTAGTTTTAGTTATACAGTTATATTTAGTTTAATTTGGTGGGGAAAGATTTTGGGAAGATGGTATTGTGCCAAAAAGTATTCGCACATTGTTGTGTTAATATCAAACTTCCAGGTGTATTAAATAAATTCATTTCACTGAACATCGACATTGGAAAGATGGTACAATAACATCACAACGGCAATCGCCAGTCGGAAACATCCCTTAACTCTCCCCAATCTTCTCCTCCAATTCCCGTCAGAACTCGGGATTATCCCCATGATCCAGGTCCCTCCGTTCACAAGGCGTACATTTTTTCCAATTCTTATGTTTCTTTGCCGCTTGGACAGCACGTCCGCGAGACACCACCCCAATTTTTTGTCGATGAAAACGAGAATTCTCGTGTTTTGTCCGCAATGTGTTAAAAGTTGTTCGTTCTGGTTGACAAAGACCTTCTTCTATTCGTTTATTAATGCTGAATTTCCACCTCCCGTCACTTTCGTTTCTTTTTTTCGTTAATTGCACTATCCGTACCATTGAACATCCAAATCCCACTTCTCTTCCGCGACGATTTTCGTGCATCGCCATTAAATGTTCACGCACGACTTTAATCCTCGATGACCCTTATCCGATCAATTCAAGTGTTTACACTCCAAAATTGCTGGTTTTCCTCTTTTTTTGGGTCGTGTAGTTTGCTATTTGTGAGATCCACTAGTTTTTCAGTCAGAATTGCTCCCATTGCAACTGGGCCCGTAACGTACAAGCCATTATTTTTGTCTATGACACAAAAATTGCAGCTGAGGCACAAAATTTGCGCCGTTTGGAGTTTTAGCTCAGCTAAAAGATGGAAAATAAAATTTTCCTCCCCCAACGAACTTTTGCAGCGCGAGAGGGCACGTTGAGGTGCTTTAGTTGGTATTTTGCAGTGACGCCGCTCCTGTCATTTTTGCCGTCTGAGCAAGAGTGTTGTTATGCGTGAATCTCCTGCCCAAAGCTGGAATTCCTCCGAAGATAAGTTGTTTGGACACTTAGCACTGCACCATCATCGAGGGAAAAGCTTTTAATAAATCTATAATTCTAAATAAATAAATGGAGAGAGATTGTATGTTAAAATATTACATATTTAAAATACTCTCAGTAACATTTGTATTGAACAATTTTATATAATACGAAGGCTTTCGTTTTAGAATAGATATAAATCTATATTGTGTGAAAATACTGCAGGCTTTTCATTCCCCATTAATGGTCTGTTTGCATGATAGATATTTTTTACTTAAATTTATGAGTTGAATTCAAAGCTGTTTTGACTTTGAAATGATTCGCTTAAAAAATTAAGTTAACCTTTAAATGAAATTCTGAAAGAGTTGTCCGATTGAATTTATTTTCTGTCATGACATTTTAGTTAAGCAACTGAACGCCTAATTTCAAAAAATCGATTTTTTTCAGTAAAGACTTTTAAAAATAAGGTACAATTGGTATATTGAAAAATTCGACGTACTTATGACCGTAATCTATATAATAGGGTGCACGCGCAAGGTGTGCCCCGAACGGTTGGGAGCGCTTAAAATACTTGCTTAAAATACTAGAAAATAATTGGATATATTTACAAGCACTTTATGGACATATTTAATGACAAGTATACTAATTTTATTTCAATGGGATCGGCCCCCATTTTTGTTACGGCCAAATACCTTAAAACTAAACGCGTTTTTCTCGAAACTGATAATTTTAAACTGGCGTCCAACATAAAACAGTAAATTTTTAACCGATTGACTTAAATTCAATTCAATTATCTAGTGAAATACATAGAGGTTTTGTGAAAAAAATTAGTTATGATATTTTTTATATCTATTGAGGCTTAAAATGAGTTTTTTATCTAAATTTGTATAGTTTGCAAAACTCCTACATATTTCTTTAGCTAATACTTTGTAGAAAATAAATTCAAAGGTTTTTTTATTTAGATACAATCGGTTTTGGGGATTCCTGCTCGCCGTTTTGGCCTCTGCGAGAAACGATGATTACAAGAATAACTTTAAACGACGCCATTTTGTTCACAAAAAATTAATGTTAATTTTATGTACTTGAATATCTGTTTAATAAATTCATTAAATTACATAGGTGTTCGTCATTTTCTTTAAAAAAATTCTCAAAACTACTCCTTTTTTAATAATTTCAAAGTGGTATTTCCCCCCTTAAGCCATCTACGTCAAAACGTCTTTGTTTTAGAGAAAACCCCATTTTTTATTTGATATAAGTAGGGGTTCCATATGGCAACCCTATGAAGGAGTTGTCCAATTTGGTGCATTTTTATACCCTAGATGTAGGGTATCATAGCTTCGAACAAACGTTTGTAACGCATCGAAATATTCATGATAAACAGAAATAAACTACATTGCCATTAATGGGAGAAGAAAAGAAATCGTTTAATGGATGTCCTGGCTGTCCGTCTGTCTGTATGTCTGTCCACAGCCGCAAGTTATCTCAGGAACGCCTTAAACTAGGGACTTGAAATTTGGTATACAGATACTTTATTAAAAATGAAAGATCAGGTTCGTAAATGAGTCAATTTGGACAACTTCTTCATAGGGTTGCCATATGAAACCTCCAGCTATGTTAAATAAAAAATCGATATTTTCCTTCTAAAACGAGAACGCTTCGAATGAGATGGATAAAATTCGGCACGCAAGTACTTTAGTAAAATCTAAATATCCTGGCAGAAAATTAACCAAGTCGGCCAACTACTTCAGAGGCTGCCACTTGAAAGTTTTATTTAAAACCGGGAATGTAAATTTTCAAGAGTTTTGCGATATTTATGAAAATATGCATAGATAGGTTTTCGAGGTCGCTGATTGCGAATCCAGAGTCGGATTTCTTAAATCCAAAATGGCGGACCCAATATGGTGGATAAAATTTTCTAAATTAAAGCTAAAAGGTGCGTCGACAAGTTGCGGATAGTAAGGCTGCCTGCAGATTTGAAGGTCAGCTGCGAATACGTAAGAATAAGTAGCCGTGGACAATTAACTACAAACGCATTATTTTCTTTTCTTGCCTACGTCTAAGCATGGAAATAAGAACTAAAGAACCGTCGTTACATAATTGGTCTAAACCAATTATAGCCTCTTTTCTTGTCAAATTTAATCTCTCAATTTAATAAGATATTACTTATATATAGTCTTTTCTTTGCGGAGAGGCCGGAGGAATGCGTTACGCACCATAGCGGGACTAGCCCCCCGTGTGCCGGACTCCCTGCAAAACCCGGGTCTACCGGCTAAGCGCCCCCTCGCTGCCTCTAGACCACCACCCCGGAACCGTCGTTAGACATTACTTTGGGACGGACGATGGACGACGACGGACAATTTAAAGCGATTTCCTTTCGTTCCCCATTAACGGTTATTCAGTTTATTTTTTCCGTATGTTGGATATTCTAAGACGTTACAAACGTTTGCTTAAACTTATAATAACCAAATCTAAGGTATAAAAAAAGTGGTATGCTTCCTGATTCGTTCTCAGAAGGTTGCCATTAACTTGATGATGCGTACACATATTAATTAAGTTTCCTAAAATATTTTTTTCATGTTTTTCATTGTTTTCCTTGTTACCGATTCCTTTAATTTTTGCAAAACCATTAAGTCTTCTATGGATACTTAGTTTTTTTCGGTCCATTCAAAATAAATATTTAAGCTGTTATCTGGAAGTTTGACCTTGTTGCAATTTTTGGAGAACACTTTTATATCATCAAATTCGTCTTTATTGCTTTTTAATATTTGTTTCCATATTTCTATCTACAAACCAATTTTTAATATGTACATAAGAAAACCTCCTCATTAGATGTTTCTAAAAGGTCTCGCACTGGCATATTTAACTTAACGTTTTGATCCATACATTGGATCAGTGCAGTGCAATTTGGAGGGAAACAAAAAATGCGGATTATAAGATCTCCAAACATGAAATCGATATGGTATTTTTGGATATGGCCAGGCCTAGTGTCCATCAACAGCAGCACTCTTTTTGGGAGCAAGTGGCTTACCTGAAATTAAGACGACTTTCCATATAGAAGAAAGAGAAAATAAAAAAAGTATTTATTGTAGCACCGCTGATGAAGTTATCGTATCATCCATGCAGTCTTACTCCCCTTGTATGCTTTTCCAATGATAAATGACGTCAATTTATGCGTCCCTGTAGCATTTGTGCACGTTTAAAACTTAAGCCTTTTCTTACTTTACGGTGAGGTGCGAATGGATTCATCAATTGGACGTATATTCCTCCAAATTGGCCTGGGCTATATCATGAATGGATTCTTTTTCATTAACAAGAATATGTTCGTGATACATGGTCTTTTTAATTTCTAGTCAAATTATGCAGCAGCATTATTTTCTCTAAGTAGAAGTTTCTTTAATTTCATTTCATAATTCTTTCACAAACTGATTTACAAGTTCCCTCCTACTTTCTCACCAACAATCTTCAGGTACCTGATTCCATGCAGCCTTTGAAGTTTTTGGACGCATCCTTTGCTGCTGGCATGGATTAAATCTGAGCGCTCTTTAATTTTATTGTGGATACATTTTAACTCTTCATGTAAAAAATCAGCGGAAATGGGTACTATTTGGAACGACACTTTTTATTGTTAATCCTTACTCCAGTCTATTCTCGCAATTGTCTCTAAATGTTTTAACAGCTTCTTAATTTTTGATTCGTAATTTTGAGGATTTGTTTACATCACACTGTTCCAGCAATATTCTGGAAAACGTACAGTTGACAACTTCCTAAAAATTTCACTTTTTTCTCTTATAGTCCTCTACACCACATGAATTTATTAAAATTAAAAGCAATATCGTCGTATTTCTGTATAATTGCATATACATATAGCATTTCCAAGTTTAATGTCGTCTTGTCCAATAATTTTGAGAAATTTCACATATAAAGTCGTATTGTCCACACTAAATGTCTACTTGTCAAAAACAAGTGCCGACCTATTTAGTTTAAATGTCGTATGTCCGAAATAAGCTTCGACTTTGACAAATTTAATGTCGGAAGGTCCAAATTAAATGTCGTCGTGAACAAATTAAATTCTAATGAATTTCGTTATTATCATATTATACATATATAATATAAAATTCATTTTGGAAAATGGAAATGGTACCAACCGATAACTTTTTTCGGTCTTTTTTTATTCTACTAGTGCAATTCAAAAGTAAGAGGACTGATATCTCGGGTGTATGGTCTCAAATGAAAGAGAAGATGACCCCTGCACGATACTATAATGAAATGTAGTAGTTGCAGGGAGAGGGATGCTCAAAAATTCAGTTGAACCTAGGTAAGATATCGGCATGTGTGTGGTCTCAGATAAAAGGGAGATGCATTCCATATGCAGTAGTACATTAAAATCTAGTAGTTACACGGCGAGGGGTGTTCGAAAAAGTAATTGAAAGGTAAGAAGGCATATATCTCGGGAACTAGGGAAGGTAGCCATGTGTGTGGTCTCAAATATGTGTTCTGTACGATAATGCGGCAATGTTCTAGCGATTTTAGTTGGTTCCTCAGGTATCAGCCTTTTTACTTTTAAATTCCATTTTTGTGCACTGTAACTACTAGATTTTATTGTACTACCGCGTAGGGAATACATCTCCCTTACATTTGACACCAAACACATTCCGAGATATCATCCCTTTTCTCTTTTGAACTGAAGTTTTGAACACCCCCTCGTCCTGCAGCTATAACATTTTATTACAGTATCATGTAGAAGTTATCTCCTGATAAAATATTAGTACACACTACAGCTCCGGAATACACGTGTACACGATCTACACGAACCTTGAAAAGGATCCAACTACACGAACCTTGCAAAGGTTCGAACTACACGTGTATTGCAAAAGTTCGAACTACATGTGTACAGAAATTTGCGTGAAATTTTAATACTGTGTTGTTCTAATATATGAAATTTTTATTTCAGTGATTAAATCTAGAACGTCTTTTAACTTACCAATTGCCAAAGACATCTTTGAATAGCTTTCCTCAATTTTATCAGAAATAAAGATTTTTGGTAATGTTGCCCTCTTATCACATGTTTTCTTTTTTGTCTTTTTAATAAATCCTTTTTCATTTTAAACATTTCATCAATTGTAATAAATTCCTTAAAAACTCCGCAACTTTATAATTTTTAATTTTTACAATTAAAACACAACACGTCAAAACTCTACAGTGATATCACAAACAGCTGTCAAAGGTCAGTGTGTCACACTGTAATTTGATTTCTAAATTACGTGAGATTTATCGTGATTTTAGGACTCTGTCTGTCTAGGGTATAAGGAATATTCAATTAAAAAATAAATTCCGATTAAAAACAAATTTTGCTTTACACATGTAAATGAGAAGGTCAAATGCCAAAAATTAGAATTAGATCTCAATTCGCACAGAAAAATCAGCTGTTTCACTTTCTAGTGTAGTGCTGGCAGTTTCCAAACAAATTTAGGTATTTAGCCGAATTCAGCCGCATTTCGCACACCATAGATTGACTTTTAAAAATCTATTAAATCAAAACAAAAGGATCCATTACTCATGACGTTACTATACCAAATTTGTATAGAAAATGCCTGAAAAATAGCAGTAATATGTGTAAAGATCACGTACGTCAACTAGGCTTGAGCCCTCACTATCGAATGCTCATCCATCTGCAAGCACCCTCACAAGACACCTCGTACCTTTTTTCCTAATTTTTCACTCACTCATTTGGGTTAGTAATTAGCACACACTCAGACATACCAGTGAATGCATTAGACTACAACACCCGATCCTCAAGCCTAGTAGACACATTCGGATGTCTAGACACTTCTTTACCAGGAGGGTTTTCCCTGGTTTCCTTTCTTTTGGATTCGATCCCTTTTTTCCTCACATATCCTTTCCTAATTATGTCGCCGCTCTTAATTGCTTTTGGGCGACAGAATGCGCAGTTCCTTTCGGTTTATTACGCTTTCACTGTTCATGTCGCCAGAATATGCGCCTTTCTTCTTAACTCATTACATATGTAATATATTTGGTGTTGCCGTGCCGCCGATAGTTATGCAATATATTTATCGGAATTACAGAATTTTTTTCTTATTTCCTCTCTTATTTTAAGAAGTTAGTCTAGAGGGCGCAATAATTGACAGTTTAGTTTACCGCAAAGCTCTCACATTATAATAATATTTATGTTTTATCTTTTGCGTAGCTTCTACTTACATGGCTTTATACATATTTTTAAATGTATGACTGTAGATTCATTTGTAAGGCTTTAATTTGTGCGTACCTAAAGTTTAGTCTACTTTGTTCTACATGAAATTTGTGAACTTGAACTTTAATTCATCCATCCAAATGAAAATGCAATTTACAAAGAATTCAAATTTGTATAAATTGTGTTTTGAATGAAATCATGAAGAAAATAATGGAGTGTAAAGTAGGTTTTACCTTCGCTTGTAAATTTGGGACCCTACCGCTTGGTATAAATGCATAGGGGTTTTTGTATAAATTCACCGGAGTTTCCTAGCTTTTCCCCTCACTTTCTATCGCCATCAGTTCCATGTAGGTGTCGCGTACGCAATTAGAAGGCTCAAGGGGAAAAGATTTGATGAAGTAGGCATTTTCCTTCCTGAGGCGTGCTTTTTACATTGTCATTGCAGTCAACATAGTTTTCCGCGAAACTCTTGCATAATTATCACTGCCATTTATCTAATATAATATCATTCTTATCTTTTTCCTTAATACGAGAAGATCAGGTTATGATCAGATAGATCTCGATAATTGAAAAACTGCGGTGCTTACACTCCTATAAGGTGATGAGGAAACGGACGTTCTTTTCACTGCTTCATTCGCTTCCACTCTTACCTAACTTGAACTACAGGACTTTTCTAAATATCTTTCTCCCTGCCTTCTGTGCAATTGCACAGAGGATCTAACTAGTTTCTATAAATATGATTTTTAGCATGATTCCACTGCGAAAAATAAATTTCTTCACTTTATTAAATCCAGTATTTTTCAGAATTTTGGCAACGTCCAACCCGTCGACTACCACCAGCAGATGGAAAAACTGTGCTACGTTTTGAAATTCCCTATGCTCGTATAATGCCATCAGAAGGTGAAAATACAAATGTTAAAAGATTTGTAGTTTACGACTTATCCGTAAGACAGGACTCAGAAACGATCGATCCAAATCCAGCTGCAGTAGAACGCAGATACACTGATTTCTTTAATCTTTACTCTTTACTTAAGAAGGATTATCCAAAATTAATGGCAAATATCGTGTTCCCTAAAAAAGTTATCATGGGGAACTTTTCTTCAGATCTCATTGCGGAAAGGAGTACAGCATTTGAAGCATTGCTGGATTACGTTTCAAACATTCCAGTTCTTCGAGATTCTCAACATTTCTTAAATTTTTTGCAAGATATAGAATTAACAAAAGCCTGCCGCCTTTTAGATGAACGTCGGAATGAGCAAGCTGTACCAATTTTGGAGAATTGTTTTAGACTTTTAAATAAAGTTTTCATGGATCGATCAAAGCCAGTGCTATTGATATTATGTAGACTTGTAGCTGCCTGCACCACATCTCCTGTTCCACATCCTTCAGCAGACAAATGGGCCGAACTTGCTTTGAGGCGATATGAAACAGTTTGTGACACTGATTTACTTGTTCTCTACATTCCTCTTTTAAATACTTGTTCACATTTATGGTAGGTATTATCAATATTATGAGTGACTTCTTTTTAATTTTATTGCTCGCTTTAGGTGGCAAAGGGGTCGTGACAAAACACTTATCATAGAACGTTTGAACGACATGTCTAAGAAAGGTATCAAAGTGACTGGTGGGCCTACTTTAACACAAGCAATTCATACACTCGATCCTCGAACTGAAACTATTTAATAGTGCCTTTACTTTTAGATTTGTAGCAAAACGAACATATTTATGCACTTCAGTTGGGAATTGCAATAATTTTACATTTATTCGGGTTTATTTTGAATCACAAATTATGTTGTATTACATAAGTTTTCTAGGATTATAGATACTTTGCATGATATTATGAATATGACAGGTTGCACGCTATTTACAACTTTAAGGATAGCGTTTTAATTGCATCACTTCATATATTTTATAACTTTTATGTAATTTTTTAAAATCTATGTTTACTTATTTATTTTTTTTCAGTTTTTTAATTGTATTTATTTTATCTTATGCTCGATTTTTAATTACATGAACTTGTTAGTGCTTGCTTGCAGTTCCATTATGAATCTGTCAATTGATGTAATAGACTGAGGGAAAATTGTTAAAATGTTACGTTTTTATTTTAATAAAAGAAATTCGCACCAAAATTGTAGCTGTTTTTTAAATTTCGGTGTTAATTGTGTAGAGATATTATTTACTTTATATGTATAGCTGATGTCAAAGCTCCAGACAGCTCGTGCATAGGGCAAATCTGCCTATTTAACTTTGTACACTTATACAAAAGAGAAGAGATTTTTATGGTCGCGTCGTTGACACTCTTACCTTCCACTGTGACAATCGGGGTGGGCCGGTAACCAGCCGGACTGCAGGTGGGAATGGCGGAGGGCATTACCAGCCAATAGTTCCATAATAGAGGTTTCGTCGTTCAAAGTGGTGATTTGGCCGAAAAAAGTAAGTGCAAATGTTTATTCCTTCCTTTTCGAATCCCTATCCCGCTTCAACTTGAGTTTTCTGGAATATCTAAATGCCTGCAGCCACAGCTTGTTACAGCGCCGCGTGAAAATTAAGGTGAGAATGCAATTCTCCACTTTCACCTCAACTGGATGGAACTACCGGCGACGAAGCCAGCGTGTTGATACGAAAAGAAATCAAACGCCATTGAGTGAAAGTGATGTCGTGAGTACCCCGAAGGGAATTTCGAGATGCCGATACTAAGGCATCTTTAACGTGCCGGCGTATGTGGCGGTAGCCAAGAAAGCGGTGGTAGAAAGTCAGAGTGAACAGGGACGCCATTTTTTTAGCTCACGCCAGAGGAAAGTGAACACGATTTCGAGTTCATTACGTGAAGTTACGAGACCGGAATAATTAACAAAATCCTTCTTCCGTGGGACGGTGTGGCCGCGCAGTCGAATTTGTGTAATGGTTAGCAAAGGCGGAGAGTTAGAAAACAACAATGAAGTAACTATATATAACTTACATATTTATGTATAAATCCATACTGTCAATAAAGATTCTTTATACAAGGTACCGAAAAAACTTTATTATTTCTGTTATATTTAAGACTAAGTGCATGAATTACAGTGAGTGTAAAAAGTGTGCATACAGAAAATGCGAATGGAAATGATTGAGAATATTTTTACGATAATACGATTTTAAAGAAGTGGTTTTTCTGTTACCTTTAGTTTAATTTGGCGGAAAAAGATTTTTAAAAAGATGCACTTTTAATTGCCTGATATAAAATGTAATCAGGTAATCAGATTTATGTGTAAAAAGTATGCATACAGTGCATAACTTCTTTCCTTTTATTTCTAGTTATGTTAGAATCTTGTAGTAATATCTCTGTCTGTTTATTTGTGGAAGTACTGCGAATTCTGAACAAGGTAACGATAGTTTAGTTTGCTCGAAAGCCTTTGTTTCAAAATCCCCCAATTGCTACTTCCAAGTCTACGTTATATTAGTAAGCAGTAAATCATTCGGCAAAGGGCTTAATATGCTTTTAACACGTTGAGTGTGGCAATTACCATAAAAGCTTTCGTGAAAGAATTACGTGTTGAAATCCATTTGTTCTGAGAGAAGATTTTGTAGTATATAAGAATTTGTACTAGGTGTGAATTTATTACGTTATGTTTATGACATTAGCATTTCTACATGAGCAATAAGACATAAAATAAAGAATCATATACTATATGATATAAATATAATTCATTTCATAAAACTCTTCTGTACAAAATTTTGGAGTGACAGGTTGCTTCCCTTTCGAATTATGTCCAATAATTCAAAAATCCAATATGGCGGCCCGACCAAGGAGTGTGGGAATATGAGCTATTTTCATTTTATTGCTTAAGCGTCTCATAAAACTGCTCCATACTAAGTTTCAGATATATGCCCAATAATCCAAAAATTCAATATGGCGGCCTATTGAAGGAGTGGGGGTATTCGCTCCATTTTAAATCTCAGATCTACAAATTTTCTGAAAGTAATATATACCAAGTTTCAGCCTTCTAGCTCAATTCATTCTCGAGTTATCGTGTAGACAGACGGACGGATAGAGAATACAAGACACAGAGACATTATCAAAAGTTTTCAGTGAGAAAAATACGATGGTGGAATGCAAGCCTGCACATTCATCGAATACTTCGAAGCTCAATGTCGACTCTGGAAATTAAGTCTTAATAATGAGGACGACAACAGGGTCAGGAAAGAATTATAAAAATGCTTATGACCTGTTATATTTCACAAATTACGCGTTGCATTCACGAATGAAAACGTAGCTTTTGAGGACCAAAGTTATAAAGTGAAAGAGAAATGAACCTATTTCTCGTAAGAAAAACAAGGTTCAAAGCACTGGTAGAGTTTTGGAATTGTATACGTCAAAAACATCAAAGTTTCGAGTCCTACGCAAATTTATTAAAAGAATTAAGTGTTATTCGGGTGATGTATTAGAATTAAAATTACGTGACAGATTTGCTACGGGATTAAATCACAAAAGAATTGAAATTGAACTGAAATACAGGTGGCCAGAACAGAATTGAAAACAAAAGACGGTGGAAAGGAATGAGAAGTCACATGCAAATACTTTATTGCAATAGCAGTAGCAGGTGAAGCAGCAGAAAAAGATTCGAATACTGATGGCGAACAACACGGTACTATTAAACTACTACAAACTACATTGTACGGGACATTTTAGTGACGCAACTAGCAATGAAAACTCGAAACACGAAGGACAGAATTGGACAAGTTTTCCATGTTAATCGTTGTAAAAAAATTGAATTAATTAATGGCTAAAATGTTGCAATGGAGTGGGATACTGGAGCAGTATTCTCAATAATAACCGAAGCATTTTGGACGAATTGGAAGAATTGTTCAACACCAAAATGATATGGAAACTTTCGGTTATGTACATTGGGGACTACAGAAGTCAACGTAACGTTGGATAATAAAACGCACACTTCGAGTAGTAGTAGTTATCAACAAGAATACGCCCGCTTTATTTGGGCTGCCATGGTGTAAAAGTTTTGGTATGAAACTTTCAAGTGAAGTTTACTCTGTTCAAAAGAATGACACCGTTAACACATTCGTAACTCTTAAAAACGTTTTAGAAGAAAACAAACAACTTTTTGGAGATAAAATTGGCACAATTAAAATTTTGAAGTTCATGTTCCTGTATGGCCAATCAAATCTGGAATTCAGAGGAATGTCACACAAGAATTACAGAGATTGCAAGAAAATGGAATTATATCTGAAGTCGATCCAAATACCACCAATACCAAAATTAGTAAACAATTGGTTAATACGATGGACACTCTTCATAGGGCAATACAATTATACAGTACGTTATCGTAAGAGTTCCTCTAACATTATTGCTGATTGTTTATCGCGTTTGCCTGTTGAGAACGTTACGCCATCAGATATTGAAAATCGTATTAATTCGGTGGTAGAGTATCATCAGCACGAGAAAGTATCTGATATCAAGCAAGGAAGAATAATAATACCAAATGCATTACGAAACAAGGTACTACAACAATTACATAAGGGCAGAAGCGGCGTTAGGGTAGGGCGCGGTTGGGCGATCACCCAGGGCGCCGGATAAAAGAGGGCGCCGGATAAAAGCCCATCGCTCATAGTTCGAGGTCTACTTACTCGTAAATTCCCTAAATTAAGCGAAAAAATCTTTATGTTGGCAACACTTGAATGGAACGCAGTATTCAATCTGTTCGATCGGAGGGGAGACAATAATGTACAGCCAATATTGTACAGGCAGTAATGCACACCCTGATAATCCATTGACATCGTATTTGAAATATTGGGTTGTGTTTTCGTGGTTGGCAATTATCGCCTGTACATTATCGGGCCGTGTTGATAGTGAACAGCCAATATTGTACAGCCAATAAATCATGTACATGGGCGGATCCGACATGGATAGGTTAGGTTAAGTTAAATTTTTTTTTTAAACTACCCAGAAAAACTGTCGGGGCAGATCCGAATCGCAGTTTTCAGTCACCATTTCCTGGTTGGCAATTATCGCCTGTACATTATCGGTTCGTGTTGATAATTCGCAGCCCGATAATGTACGGACTGGATTGTACACCCTG